>CM060654.1:2816244-2961244 GCA_030686955.1 Odontamblyopus rebecca | reverse complement strand
ACGTACATGTAGCATTTATAACACCCATGTACATGTAGCATATATAACACACATGTACATGTACATATATAACACACATGTACATGTAGCATATATAACACACATGTACATGTACATATATAACACACATGTACATGTACATATATAACACACATGTACATGTAGCATATATAACACACATGTACATGTAGCATATATAACACACATGTACATGTAGCATATATAACACACATGTACATGTAGCATATATAACACACATGTACATGTACATATATAACACACATGTACATGTAGCATATATAACACACATGTACATGTACATATATAACACACATGTACATGTAGCATATATAACACACATGTACATGTAGCATATATAACACACATGTACATGTAGCATATATAACACACATGTACATGTAGCATATATAACACACATGTACATGTACATATATAACACACATGTACATGTTCATATATAACACACATGTACATATATAACACACATGTGGCATATTCAAATATCTCAACTCAATATTTCTGGACACTAAAACGATGTTTTATTCCACAGAAATGTCTCCACAGAGCGTTTTCTGAGTCAAACGTATGAGACAGAGAAAATGATCGTGTATATCGTGAGTCGTGTGTGCATATAAGCCTTTGATTAAAGACGCTGTGAAGCCAAAAGCGGTTCTGAAGTATTTAAAAGTTCATATCTTCGTCATCCCCGGGTCTATCAACGTAAAATAAAATCGAGCGTCAGACCTCGAGTCCAAGACAAGACTGAGTCCAAGCACCTTCAAGACTGAGTCCAAGCACCTACAAGACCAAGACAGGACCGAGTCTAAGCACCTTCAAGACCAAGACAAGACCGAGTCCAAGCACCTTCAAGACTGAGTCCAAGCACCTTCAAGACCGAGACAAGACTGAGTCCAAGCACCTTCAAGACTGAGACAGGACCGAGTCCAAGACTGAGACAGGACCGAGTCCAAGCACCTTCAAGACCGAGTCCAAGCACCTTCAAGACTGAGTCCAAGCACCTTCAAGACCGAGACAAGACCGAGTCCAAGCACCTTCAAGACTGAGATAGGACCGAGTCCAAGCACCTTCAAGACCGAGTCCAAGCACCTTCAACACCGAGTCCAAGCACCTTCAAGACTGAGACAGGACCGAGTCCAAGCACCTTCAAGACCGAGTCCAAGCACCTTCAACACCGAGACAGGACCGAGTCCAAGCACCTTCAACACCGAGACAAGACCGAGTCCAAGCACCTTCAACACCGAGACCAAGACCGAGTCCAAGCACCTTCAACACCGAGACAAGACCGAGTCCAAGCACCTTCAACACCGAGACAGTACCGAGTCCAAGCACCGTCAACACCGAGACAGAACACAGTCCAAGCACCTTCAACACCGAGACCAAGACCGAGTCCAAGCACCTTCAACACCGAGACAAGACCGAGTCCAAGCACCTTCAACACCGAGACAGGACCGAGTCCAAGCACCTTCAACACCGAGACAGGACCGAGTCCAAGCACCTTCAACACCGAGACCAAGACCGTAAAAAAAACAGTCTCAAGATCAAGACCAGTCTCAAGTGCTGCACTATGATGGACCTCGGCGATGGCCTGTAGATCGACATCGACGTATCGGGGACCTCTGTTCTGTCGTACGCACTTTAAATGTGTTTATGTAAAAGTGTGAGTTACAGACTCAGGATGAGGCTGAACACTGTCGTATCTGTGCAGAACAAACCAAACAGAAACATGTGTTTAACTTCACACACACAGACTCTGTTCATTCTGATCCAAACACAAACCGCCCACTCTCCCTCTGCACAAACAGCTACAGGACAGAGGGATGTGAGCAGAGGAGGAGGAGGAGGAGAGAGGAGAGAGGAGAGAGGAGGGAGAGTGAGAGAAACAGAGGAGGAAGAGTGAGAGAAACAGGAGGAAGAGTGAGAGAAACAGAGGAGGAAAAGTGAGAGAAACAGAGGAGGAAGAGTGAGAGAAACAGAGGAGGAAGAGTGAGAGAAACAGAGGAGGAAGAGTGAGAGAAACAGAGGAGGAAGAGTGAGAGAAACAGAGGAGGAAGAGTGAGAGAAACAGAGGAGGAAGAGAGAGAAACAGAGGAGGAAGAGTCAGAGAAACAGAGGAGGAAGAGTGAGAGAAACAGAGGAGGAAGAGAGAGATAAACAGAGGAGGAAGAGAGAGAAACAGAGGAGGAAGAGTCAGAGAAACAGAGGAGGAAGAGTGAGAGAAACAGAGGAGGAAGAGAGAGAAACAGAGGAGGAAGAGAGAGAAACAGAGGAGGAAGAGTGAGAGAAACAGAGGAGGAAGAGTGAGAGAAACAGAGGAGGAAGAGTGAGAGAAACAGGAGGAAGAGTGAGAGAAACAGAGGAGGAAGAGTGAGAGAAACAGAGGAGGAAGAGTGAGAGAAACAGAGGAGGAAGAGTGAGAGAAACAGAGGAGGAAGAGAGAGAAACAGAGGAGGAAGAGTGAGAGAAACAGAGGAGGAAGAGTGAGAGAAACAGAGGAGGAAGAGTGAGAGAAACAGAGGAGGAAGAGAGAGAAACAGAGGAGGAAGAGAGAGAAACAGGAGGAAGAGAGAGAGAAACAGAGGAGGAAGAGTCAGAGAAACAGAGGAGGAAGAGAGAGAAACAGAGGAGGAAGAGAGAGAAACAGAGGAGGAAGAGAGAGAAACAGGAGGAAGAGAGAGAGAAACAGAGGAGGAAGAGTCAGAGAAACAGAGGAGGAAGAGAGAGAAACAGAGGAGGAGGAGTCAGAGAAACAGAGGAGGAAGAGAGAGAAACAGAGGAGGAAGAGTGAGAGAAACAGAGGAGGAAAAGTGAGAGAAACAGGAGGAAGAGAGAGAGAAACAGAGGAGGAAGAGTGAGAGAAACAGAGGAGGAAGAGTCAGAGAAACAGAGGAGGAAGAGAGAGAAACAGAGGAGGAAGAGTGAGAGAAACAGAGGAGGAAAAGTGAGAGAAACAGGAGGAAGAGTTTTTTCTGGTCAAAAACTGTGGAAAAACTCTGCAATTCCAAAGTACTATGTGACATCACTGAAGACCTGATGCATCCAGGTGTTTCGGAGTCGCAGAGCCTGAAGTGCGGACGACTTCTCCGCGTTCACGTCAGGACAGCGAACGTCCCGATTTGGACCGAAAACACCTGAAAACACCTGAAAACACCTGAAAACACCTGAAAACACCTGAAAACACCTGAAAACACCTGAAAACACCTGAAAACACCTGAAAACACCTGAAAACACACTGTCGCAGCGTCTCGTCTGCCAAACGACCCGGGGCTGAAGGGCGACCCGACCGAACGCCAACTCGACACGACGACGCGACGACCCAGAACCGAGTCAAATGGAGAACAAATGTCGGCTAAACGCGAGCGTGAAGCGAGCGGCGGAGCGGCCAATACTTCTGCTAAAGCGAAGAGAGAAAATACGACTTCAAAGCTCCAGTATCGCACAAATCTGACTTCTGTGAGCCTTAAAGTTGAACTCGGGCGCGTTTGAAGCTAAAGTCCGTCGCTGGAGGTGGTGGACGTCTGTCAGAAAAACAAACTAGTGTAGTGAAGGGGGCAAGTTCTGAACCTCCACGTAAAACTGAAGAAGCTGAACTCCACTTTAACCCATCTGACAACAGCCACGAGTCTAACAAACCAAACGCTCTGCCTGGTTCACTCATTAGTGTCTGGAAACGTTAGAAAACAACTTTATAAGCACCTCACACTTCCCTCTGCTGATTTCCCACTGCACAGGCCAAAGCCCAAAAGACTCGATCGCCGATGTCGTTTCTAATCCTGTTTATTTACGAGTGAATTATATTTTTTGAAAAACATTTTAAAAATACATTCCCGAACCATTTTCTGTCAACAGATTTCAGTTTCTCACTTGTTGCTTCTGTCGCTCGAGCCTCTCGCCGCCGCTGGAGTCGACGATCGACTCTTTTGGGCTTTGGCCTGGACGTTTTTCAAAATAAAAGAGTAAATAAAACTAATAAACAGCAAAAAACAACTCTTTTCTTCAGTATTTGTCTCCAAAACCAAAATGAAAAAACAGATAAAGATTTGTCTTTTTCAGTTTTCAATTTTGTGTTTAAATGAATAATGGAAATGGACCTAATATCCAGGACTAAACCAGGACTAAACCAGGTCTAAACCAGGTCTAAACCAGGTCTAAACCAGGTCTAAACCAGGTCTAAACCAGGTCTAAACCAGGACTAAACCAGGTCTAAACCAGGTCTAAACCAGGTCTAAACCAGGTCTAAACCAGGTCTAAACCAGGACTAAACCAGGTCTAAACCAGGTCTAAACCAGGTCTAAACCAGGTCTAAACCAGGTCTAAACCAGGACTAAACCAGGTCTAAACCAGGTCTAAACCAGGTCTAAACCAGGTCTAAACCAGGTCTAAACCAGGACTAAACCAGGTCTAAACCAGGTCTAAACCAGGTCTAAACCAGGTCTAAACCAGGTCTAAACCAGGTCTAAACCAGGACTAAACCAGGTCTAAACCAGGACTAAACCAGGACTAAACCAGGACTAAACCAGGACTAAACCAGGTCTAAACCAGGACTAAACCAGGTCTAAACCAGGACTAAACCAGGTCTAAACCAGGACTAAACCAGGTCTAAACCAGGTCTAAACCAGGACTAAACCAGGACTAAACCAGGACTAAACCAGGACTAAACCAGGACTAAACCAGGTCTAAACCAGGTCTAAACCAGGACTAAACCAGGTCTAAACCAGGACTAAACCAGGTCTAAACCAGGACTAAACCAGGTCTAAACCAGGACTAAACCAGGTCTAAACCAGGTCTAAACCAGGACTAAACCAGGACTAAACCAGGACTAAACCAGGACTAAACCAGGACTAAACCAGGTCTAAACCAGGACTAAACCAGGTCTAAACCAGGTCTAAACCAGGTCTAAACCAGGTCTAAACCAGGACTAAACCAGGTCTAAACCAGGACTAAACCAGGACTAAACCAGGACTAAACCAGGACTAAACCAGGTCTAAACCAGGACTAAACCAGGTCTAAACCAGGACTAAACCAGGTCTAAACCAGGTCTAAACCAGGACTAAACCAGGACTAAACCAGGACTAAACCAGGACTAAACCAGGTCTAAACCAGGACTAAACCAGGACTAAACCAGGACTAAACCAGGACTAAACCAGGTCTAAACCAGGACTAAACCAGGACTAAACCAGGACTAAACCCGGTCTAAACCAGGTCTAAACCAGGACTAAACCAGGTCTAAACCAGGTCTAAACCAGGACTAAACCAGGACTAAACCAGGACTAAACCAGGTCTAAACCAGGACTAAACCAGGTCTAAACCAGGTCTAAACCAGGTCTAAACCAGGACTAAACCAGGACTAAACCAGGACTAAACCAGGACTAAACCAGGTCTAAACCAGGACTAAACCAGGACTAAACCAGGACTAAACCAAGACTAAACCAGGACTAAACCAGGTCTAAACCAGGTCTAAACCAGGTCTAAACCAGGACTAAACCAGGTCTAAACCAGGTCTAAACCAGGTCTAAACCAGGTCTAAACCAGGACTAAACCAGGTCTAAACCAGGTCTAAACCAGGTCTAAACCAGGTCTAAACCAGGACTAAACCAGGTCTAAACCAGGTCTAAACCAGGACTAAACCAGGTCTAAACCAGGTCTAAACCAGGTCTAAACCAGGTCTAAACCAGGACTAAACCAGGACTAAACCAGGTCTAAACCAGGTCTAAACCAGGTCTAAACCAGGACTAAACCAGGTCTAAACCAGGTCTAAACTAGGACTAAACCAGGTCTAAACTAGGTCTAAACCAGGTCTAAACCAGGACTAAACCAGGTTTAAACCAGGTCTAAACCAGGTCTAAACCAGGACTAAACCAGGTCTAAACCAGGTCTAAACCAGGTCTAAACCAGGTCTAAACCAGGTCTAAACTAGGACTAAACCAGGTCTAAACTAGGTCTAAACCAGGTCTAAACCAGGACTAAACCAGGTCTAAACCAGCACTAAACCAGAACTGAATTAGGACTGAACCAGGTCTAAACCAGGACTGAACCAGGACTGAACCAGGTCTAAACCAGGACTAAACCAGGTCTAAACTAGGTCTAAACCAGGTCTAAACCAGGACTAAACCAGGTCTAAACCAGGTCTAAACCAGGTCTAAACCAGGTCTAAACCAGGTCTAATCCAGGACTAAACCAGGTCTAAACCAGGTCTAAACCAGGTCTAAACCAGGACTAAACCAGGTCTAAACCAGGTCTAAACCAGGACTAAACCAGGTCTAAACCAGGTCTAAACCAGGTCTAAACCAGGTCTAAACCAGGTCTAAACCAGGACTAAACCAGGTCTAAACCAGGTCTAAACCAGGTCTAAACCAGGACTAAACCAGGTCTAAACCAGGTCTAAACTAGGACTAAACCAGGTCTAAACTAGGTCTAAACCAGGTCTAAACCAGGACTAAACCAGGTTTAAACCAGGTCTAAACCAGGTCTAAACCAGGTCTAAACCAGGTCTAATCCAGGACTAAACCAGGTCTAAACCAGGTCTAAACCAGGTCTAAACCAGGACTATAACCGGTTTAAACCAGGTCTAAACCAAGTCTAAACCAGGACTAAACCAGGTCTAAACCAGGTCTAAACCAGGACTAAACCAGGTCTAAACCAGGTCTAAACCAGGTCTAACCTGGGACTAAACCAGGTATAAACCAGGTCTAAACCAGGTCTAAACCAGGTCTAAACCAGGTCTAAACCAGGACTAAACCAGGTCTAAACCAGGTCTAAACCAGGTCTAAACCAGGACTAAACCAGGTCTAAACTAGGTCTAAACCAGGTCTAAACCAGGACTAAACCAGGTCTAAACCAGGACTAAACCAGGACTAAACCAGGACTAAACCAGGTCTAAACCAGGTCTAAACCAGGACTGAACCAGGTCTAAACCAGGACTGAACCAGGACTGAACCAGGACTCAGTGTTTCCTGTTAATCTCGTGTTGTTCTGGTGTTTTGTTGCCGTTTTGTTGCTGGGACAGAGAAACTCACCCCTGGACCTGGAGGAGAGTTTGGAGGAGAGTCCAGCACCGGCCTCCGTCCTGCAACACAGAAACAAGAGTCACTTCAGCCAAAAAACACCCGAAACAACAGCAATAATCTCATTTATTTGGTGTTCTCATGTTCTCATCTTCCAATAATTTAACTTCAAACTTACACAACTTAATACAAAAATGTTGAAAGTTGCAAAGGTGCGACTTTAAACACATCCATGTGGCTTTGACTCTTTACAGACATAAAATGCACCTGACAAAACAGCAACAGAATAGGAAATAGGGGCGGGTGGGGGCTGTTTTTTCTTTCTTTGTGTTTTGTTAAAGACTGGATTTAACACACGATATTTTAAACTTTTTATTCTCATGATTATTTCTGCTGCTGTTGACCTGGAGCTGAGCGCAGTGTTTCGTTTCTGTGTATATTTTATACTGAGATGACAAATACAGTTACAGGTTTTTCTGTTTCTCAAAAACACAACAGGTCCTTCTGTGAACAGAGGCGTCTCTCCACAGACCTGAACTGTAACCTGCTGTAGGTTTACTCCAGACTGTGGAACCTTCTCGACAAAGCGATAACATTTCCGTGGTTTTCAGATTCAACAATATGAGGTTAATGGACTTATTTAATTGCACTTTGCTGTGAAAAATCCGAAAGGTAAACTCCCAAATATGGAACCTGATCGTTTTTATCACTGATTAAACAGCGGTGGGCAGTTATTTTTTCCATGGGGCCACACGAGAAACAGAAAATATTGTCGAGAGACAAAATGCTCAACTCAGTTCTGCAGAATAATTAAAAACAGTAAATATCATTGTTCTTATGCGCCGGTGAGACTGGGAAGAGTTTATGTTACGGCACATCTCGGAGGCGTCGCCGTTACACGATGGCGCGGTGACTCTGTCCACGATTCCTGCCGCCTCGTCCCTTTGCCACAACTTTCCTCTTGCGCCGCAGCAGCTACGACGACACGGCCAAACTCAAATAATATCCTCCCGAGTTTCCCTCTGCATATTTCACCACAGAAACTTCACATTTTAAGTTGTAATATGTTTTACTTTTTCGCTGCACCGGAGCCACGGCGATCAGCAATGAGGTCAAAGACTGAAAGAACGAGCAGCTACGTATAAACAAAACAAAACAGGCAAAGAATAGAAATGTGCAGCGTCAGTGCTCACGTGCTCTTCCTGGATTTTTCTCAGCGGTTATGTGGAACCTGCGGTTATTTATCAAAATATACACCTGCACCCGGCGTTTAAAGGGTTAAAAAAACACCTCAAATAAAAGCAATGCAGATTTAATCCATGCATGAGGTAAAAATGATAAAATATGTTTATTTTACAAATCCAAATGAGCTTAAACGATCTGAGTCGACCAAAGAGGAGTACACTGCAAAAAAAGGATATTCTATCATAGTTAAACTGACTTGAATTAAGCAGATTCATCTTAAAAGACCAATTTTAAGATTTTTTTACTTAATAAGATGAGATTTTTTGACCTTTTTGATCCTGATTTATCTTATCTCGATATTACAACTTATTCTAAGCACTTTTTATATGAACTCAGTCCAGGTTAAGCCTCTTTAACTTCCTTCTCAAACCAATAAGGGAAAAATCTGTCCATAAATACTTGAAACTCGTGTTTTCTGCTTAGAACAAGATTCGTATTTCATCTTTCATCAAATTGGTATTTTTTTCTTATTTTTTGATAGGCCTTTTATGCAGTGTATGTGGACAAAAATCTGCAGTTGAACAATATTCATTTCATCTGCTCCTGTTTGTATTAAATAACTTTGGCCTATTGAGTGTTGTGATGTCGTCTGAAACCAGCAATATTTAAATTATTCATAGTCGAGACTGTTTTAAAGGTCTTATATTACACAAAATTGACTCTCGTGAGCTTTAGGACATTGTTAAATCATCACACACAGACCTGGAGCTGTGTTTCATTCATAAATGTTTGAGTAAACTGTCTGTAAGACGCGTAATATTAAACTTTAAGCGATTGTCTGACCGTAATAGTGGGTTTTTTTGTGTTTTTTTTGCTGGCTCAATCAATCTCTGGTCAACTTGAGTTCAAAATGCGCTACAAAAACAGAAATAAACCTCTCGCCAATGTCCAGATGAAAGAACGAGACGGACTGAGACGCTTCTGGTTTGAGAAGCATCAGAAGTTCTGACATGAAAAGGCCTCGGGAGCGTTTAAACCCAGAGAGACGAGTGGAGACGGCTTCATCTCTTCAGCCGAAGCAGAGAACAGGATGTAAACAGTATCAAACATGCATGAGCCGCTCTCCTCCGAACACGCCGGAGCAGAGACCCGAGGCGCTGCAGCGGGTCACAGGTGCACGGGGAGGTCAGGAGGTCTCCACGAGCGCCGGGGAGGAGGTCAGGAGGTCTCCACGAGCGGCGAGGAGGAGGCCGACCGACACGAAGAGCAAGACGACGAGCTCATGACCTGCGCCAGGATCCCACGCCCGCTCAACCCTCACCTGACCAGAACCGCGTGCGTTCAGACGGCGAGATAGACAGCCAGATTCTGGGGAGGAAAGGGGAGGAAAAACCAGCACCAAGGACAGAGACACACGGTGGATTTTTTATCAGAATCAGCAATCGAACCACAAAACTGTTACTTCTCTCGGGTAAAAGAAGTTCTATGTTTGTATTCTGCCTTTGAGGTGTTATTTAGTTCATTTTATTTTGAAGGCTGCCACACAATACACGAGAATTCGCCCGATTTTAGCTGCGATTCTTCTCCTCGAGACCCGACTTTGTGTCTTCTTGTGCGAATTTGAAGCCGCCGCTCCTCATGTATGTGTAAGTGTCAGATCGTAACCACCAAACATCAAAATCAGTACGGTTACAGCCGATAAACCAGAACGTCAGGGGCAGAGGAGCGACGGACACAGAGACGCAACAAACAAACTCAGGAAACAACAGAAATGATGTTCAGACTTTATTCCTCTGCTCCGGTAAAGTGGTAAATTTAAACTGCAGCGTCTCATCCACATTATCCAGAGAAATTGTCCTTCACAAATAACGACTCCAGTCCACAAACTCGCTCTGTGAATCCAGTTTTCTTCGTTCTTTAAGAGTAAAAAGTCTGGACAGTTCCTCCCGTGTGTCTGTTTCCATCCACAGCCGCGGATCAGCCACAGTGACTCTACTTCCTGTGGACTTTATCTCCTATTTTCTGCTTTAAAAATCCTGTAGCTGAAGTGTTGCTCCACCACTAACGGTTTATCCAAGCCACAAAGTCAGGACTAAAACCAGTGCTGAACCAGGACTAAAGTCAGGACTAAAACAGGTCTAAAACATGATTTAACAGGGACTAAACCATTCAGCGCAGACTGCGATTGATATTACTGATTTTTACTGGGCTGGCGTCTTTGTGTTTGTACTGACAGTGAGTTCTTTTTTATTTTTTTTAAATAAATAACAAAATAAAACAAGAACCATGCAGACCCGTGCCACCCGTAGTAAGGAGGGCAGAACTTTGCCCCATGTAGGTCTGAACCAGCTCTGTGCTCCACATTTCACACATAATAATCCCACAGTTTGGACTTGTGTCTAAAGTGGAAGTGCAGAGTCTGATCTTTGAACACTTCAGAGTCTCAGAGCGACTGGTTTTACTGCAGACAGGAAACAGCTGAGGCCATCACAGCCTCACAGCTTTAGATCCTGTGCTCCACACACAGATCCTGCTGCATCTGGGAGATCAGAGATTTAAAGTCTCATCAGATTCTCCTCGTGTCTGTGGCGTTTGCGCTTTTTGTCGCACGTTTAAAAATCGTTTAAGACCGAAAAATCCTGTAGTGTGTAGCGGCCTTAATACATATACTTTTATTTTGAAATCTGTGGGACTGGAAGTGTGAAAAATAAGAACGAAAGTTGGTGAAGAGGCAATAAAAACAGACTCGTACAGCTAAAAATCAACTCCTACAGAAGCAACACCTGCACGTTTATGTTTGTACATTTGATTTGGATCATTTCATGGGTTTATCACTTAAAAACGAAATCGTAAAGTCAACAAAAGATGTTATTGTAGTAATCAGCCACGTTGTTTATGTTATTTTAGCCTCATATCAATGATATAAACGGATCTGCGGTGAACTGATTTATTTATTTTCAAGTTAAAATAATCCACCTTTTATGGGCAGTTTGTTGTCGCTGGAGTTCCTGAGCTCTGGATATACATGTCCAGAAGAGATCGCCGAGAGTGTTTTTGTATTTTTCTCCTGCACTTTCTCTCCGCGTTCATAAAACGAGGATTAAATCTGAAAACTACAACATCTGTCTTGTCGTTGCGTCAGGGTTTGGCTCGACGACGCGTCAGTGAGGACGGGACAGTTTTGTTCTGAATGTTCTGAGGGTTTTGGACAAGGAGACGTCTGCTGCGCTTGAGAGACGCGTGAAACGAATGAAATGAAACAGAATCTACTGAACTGGAGGTAAAAGGAGCCGGCAACTTGAAAATAGAGATGTCCACGACGTCAAGATTTTTTTGGCTTCTGATCCGATCTTTTTAAGGAGCGCTCTTTCCGCTCCGGCGGCCCCGTCTCTGTAATGTCGTGTCGTGAAGGAAGTTCGTACCTTAGCTCCAAAAACTCCAACCTTCACCTTCTGTGAAACGCCTCCTCCAGTGTTTGCTGCTGTGGCTTTGTAACTGTGACTTGTAAATCTAAAACTCGTCCGGATGATTCTTTTGTAAGTGACGAATCAAATTGGTGGTGTTAAAGTGGCTCTGCTGGTTCCTCCGGGAGAAACTGTTTGTTTGCAGCGATTGCGTCGCTGTTTGACTCTCGTTTTGTTGTAGTGAAAAGTCCCACGCTCATAGAACTGTAATAAAAGCTTGTAATAACAATAAAAGTTATAATAAAAGCTCTCATTATAGGTCCGTGCCCACACACTTCTGTTGTAGTGACATGTCCCTCACAGCGACACGGCAGCGTTTTGATTTACAGCTGCAAAAACGAGCCGATGTCGTTACTGAATATCGGATCGGGACGTCCCTACTTGAAAACTCCCGCTTTAACTCCTGAGATGTAGACCAGGATCGGGCGGTATCCAAATTCTGATCCTGTTAAACCTTCTCAGCATTTTACCGGGGCACACGGGGCGACAGGAGCTCAGTTGGTCGAGCGTTTGTCCACTGATCTGAAGGTCGGCGCTCTCGACATAAACGTCACTGGTGAGCGTCAGATCCACTGACCCACAGGAGCTGGTGTGAGTCCAGCTCCCACAGATGAAGCTGTCGTTTGATGTGGTGTCTGAATGGGTGAGTGGTTCCTTGTTGTAAAGCGTGTCTTTTGTGTCTTGCGTCTAAACCCTTCAGGCAGCTGCAGGACGTTTGTGCGGCTCTGGCTCTGCGTTTCTCAATGTTAAAGTCGATCAAACTGGACCGGGCGCGTTTAGCCTCTTGTATCAGATCCACAGTGAAACTAACAGCGGAACAGGCCTGGATTTACCGTATTCACAGCCGAACACAGGAAACACCAGGATTTCAAAAGGACATTTCAATGTCTGCAGCCGCACCTTCTCTCAGCCCTTTGGTCCGACAGGACAACAGTCGAGAGTAAAGATCCCGTCAGTCCGAGCGTCACAGATGCAGGGACGACTGTAACGTGCTGAGGATAAACCGTTCGGACATTCGGAGCGTGGCTGGAATTCTTGTTGGTTCAGAGGCACAAACACCAGAACAAGAACATCTACAACGTGTCATTAGCGGCGTATAAATATGTACCCGCCCCAAGAGCCGAGAATCAGGACTAACCCAGGACTATCGAGACTGAACCAGGACACAGCATTAAAGTGAAAATACAACCACACATTCATTTGTGCTGCGCAAACAACGGTATCAATAAATGATAATATTATGTCAGGACCTTATGCGCTGCAGATTTTTTTAATGACAGTGATGAAACTGACGCCGTCGCTGCTTTCTGATACCTCGGGAAACCTTCATCAACCCGACTGCAGAGAGACGAATGCTGAAGAGTTACTCAAACATGTGAATGAAACAAAACAGCACAAAACTCCAGGTGAGTTTTCGAGCGGGCGAAGGTGAAGGAGAACAGCCTTACGACAGACAATTCTGCGTAATACCAGACCTTTAAAATGTGCTGCCTGAGAAATGCCACGATGAAGAGGCGAGGCCAGACGTCGAGAATCAGTTTGGCATTTTAGAACAGGAAGTCCTTGAGCCGGTTTCTGTTATTAAATGTTAAATCTCTACAGGGCACATTCACACTGGAGTTTCCTTTATTCGTGATTCATCTGAACGCCTGAGAGTCCAGAGGTCTGGAGGTGCGGAAGTCCATACGTTACCCTGAGCTGGAGGTGAGATCTTCCTCCTGGAGCGCGGGGTTTTCTCCTGGGCCCTCACAGACGTTCCTGAGGCTGGAGATCTTCCTGAGGCTGGAGATCTTCTGTCCAAACCCGAGGAGAGGCGAAAGCTCAGAGTGTCCTTCTCCACGGTCTCCTGCAGGACATAACACGACACAGGTCACTCAAACACCATCACGGTCAACCAGGAATTAACGAAGACCTACGACATCATATACGATACAGAGGAATATGTTTCTATAACCGCGCAGAACTTTGTAACGGTAAAAGACAGAAACGTCCTTTTCCCCTCTGAAAGTGCAGACATAGAGGTTTCCGTACATTTCTGCGGCTTTATCCTACGTCACACTCACGCTGTGTGATGACGGGAGCAAAACGAGTGTCCAACAGGAACTTTGTTTTCCCCAAACTCATGCGCTCCGTCCATTTTGATGGAGCCAAACTTTGCCAAAGAGTGAAGTGAGTCAAGATGGTCGACTCCTCTGACTGTGTGTGTTTATAACGAGGGAAAAAGTCGCTCTAAGTGGAGTTAATTCTCACACACATGGAAAATGACACATCTTGGTGTGTGTAATTGTGCATCTCTTTCTATTTTTATTTAAAGGTTTATTTCAGTCCAAATGAACAAATCCAAATGTAATTTCCACCCTGGAAATGCAGAAGTGCTGTGGCTCTGGCCCTGGACCTGACAGGAGCTGTTTCCAGGACTGGACCAGGAAAGTCATGGAGCCACTGCACTTTTTTTGTTTTTAGGGCAATAAGGAGATTTTTAATTTACTTACAGACTTGAGATTTTGCATTTTTGTAGCTGAGGCCCTAAATTATGCATTTGTATGTCCAAAAAGTTGTTTATACATGTTTGCTGTGTCCATCCATCTTCTTCCGCTTATCCGGGGCCGGGTCACGGGGGCAGCAGTCTAAGCAGGGGCTCTCAAGCTTCCTCTCCCCAGCCACTTCCTCCAGCTCCTCCTGGACCCCGAGTTGTTCCCAGGCCGAGAGACATAGTCCCTCCAGCGTGTCCTGGGTCTTCCCCGGGGCCTCCTACCAGTGGGACATGCCTGGAACACCTCCCGAGGGAGGCGTCCAGGAGGCATCCGGACCAGATGCCCTCCCCTCAGCTGCTCCTCTCGACGTGTTTGCTGTGTGTTTTGTATAAAAGAGTGGGAATTTTCTTTTCAGATTTTTTTTTTCATCTCTATTTCTGGTCCTGTAGCTTTTCTCACAGCCTCATGACACAACTACAGCAGCAGATTGTGAAATAACAGGTTGGACTGAACAAAAGGAGGTAGAACACTTCATTAGGGGTAAAAGGGGCAGTTTTAAAACCAAAATTAAGAACAAAAATCCAGGTGAGGAGAAATGTACTAAAACTGCCCTCAGGTCTTCGGGGGTTAAGACATTTGGAACAGGATGTACGGTAATCTGTTCTAGAACATATTCATTTGTCCTTAATCTGCTTCAGACATAGTGTTAAACAATTGAAGGTTGTTCACAGACGACACTGGTCCAAAGTCCAACAATCAATTTTCAATTTTCTTTCAGATGCATTCGGGGCCATGACGCCACAATCGCAATATCAGGGACATCGTTACAATCTGCAGATAAAAATATAATTGCCTGTGTCACACTCTTGGCTCGAAGATTAATATTACTCAAGTGGAAAGAGAAACAACCTCCTCCTTTAGATTGGGGCTTTTTGATTAATATAAATCATCAATCAACATTAGAAAAATCAGATTTTCTATAAGAGGCGGCGCAGATATGTTTTATAGCAGTTGGCAACCGGTTTTGAGTGTGATCAAAGATGTCGATTGATTATTTCACAGGAGAAACAGTACGATTTCTTCAGTGAATAACGTTATTTGTATTTTTTTTTTTTGTGTGCAACAGGGCTCAGTAAAAAACACTTTGAGCAATAACCACTAATGAGTGAACCAGGCAGAGCGTTTGGTTTGTTAGACTCGTGGCTGTTGTCAGATGGGTTAAAGTGGAGTTAAGCTTCTTCAGTCTGAAGCAAATTGGTGTTTTACGTGGAATTTCAGAACTTGCCCCCATCACTGCACTAGTTTGTTGCCTTGACAGACTCACTGCCACAGTGAGATCTCCACCGAGGAAACACTGATCTGTGCCGTTTTTTGGCTTCTGACAGAATTCCACCACCTCTAGAAACGGACTTTAGCTTCAAATGTGCCGGAGTTCCACTTCAATACGTTGTTTTTGGCAAATATGGCATTTCCAAAAGAATAAAAGGAAACATTGTGGTCCAATATGTTAAGTGCTCAGCAGTTAAAACCCCATAGAAGTGTAATACCGCCTCTTTAAAGGATTTTAACACTGACAGAGTCTTTCCAGATATAAACAAGCTTCTAAATCAGGTAAATTGTTCAGTTCAAATTATTTCTTTCTGCTGATGCTCCGTGTTAGAGGGATTTTTGCCATTCTCAACAGTACAGGTATTAAAATGACTCCGGAGACCTCCTCACGAGTGTTCAGTGTGGACGCCTCATTTCCTTTTAGCGTCTAACCTGAGCCCGTCTGAGCGGCGGAGCAGCGTTATGTCTCTGTTCACAAAGTGCCGCTGCAAACGGTCAAATGAGCCCAAAAACCATCTCAATTCCAGGCCCGGAATGACTGTGGCACTTCGCACGAGTTTGGAGTCTACATTAGTGTCGCTGTGATGCTGAAAGTTCAAACGGTCATTTCGATATTCGGGGGAAAGCTGGAAACTCAAAACGCACTTATGATATTTAAAGACTTTTTTTTTTTTACTTCTGTGGGGTATAAACTGCAAACACAGAACATACTTAGATCACCCTGTTATGTTTTATGGTCCTGAAAATGTTATATTCACCAAAAGCATTTCTGAGTCTCCCCTTCCTCCTCGTACAGAACGCACGGGCGACTCTCATTTCTGCTCCTCTTTCGTCCGTAAACACAAACATAACACATTATACTTCCAAATGTTTCTAATATTAAGGCTGCGTTCTGTTAAACCACCACCAGAGGGCGCTAAACATCTGTTAGAAACAAATAAACAAACATGAAGGCCGTGTTTAGATCACATCTGTTGGTAAAAGTCATGAAAACGAGGTGAGAGAAGTGTTTATTTGTTCTGCAGCAGGTTTTAGTCTCTTTTTTAAAAGTTTAGCTTCACTACTGCCCCCGGTGGTCCGCTCAGGTACAGCTCTGGAGCCGAGGAGATGGACGGGATTATGGACAGAAACCTCAAAGCCGAACCCGAAGTATCTGTATGTGTGTAGAAAGTAAAGTGGGAAAGCATCGCCTCAGCTTTTTCTGGTCCGATAACGATGTCGATACTTTGGGTTTACACGAGATCCACCGATATGAGGCAGAGACTGAAAATATGATTATTTTCTTTGAACACAAAATTTGTCACTGTTATTGTTTATAAAAGCCATTTAATATTATGCGATTACACCAGTTTATTACGGCGGCCGACGGAGGCCAAACACAAAAGCCCAGTGTGTCTCAGTGGGAGAAAACAGCTTCAGTTACAGAAACGATGGAAAAGCAAACACAAGTTTTTAAAAAAAAAGAACGCAAATGAAAAAGAAGCAAAGACAAACGTGTCATCATCAAATGCGCAGCAAATAGAGAAACAACGTGAAGCACAAAACGATGGAAACCAAGAAAACAATGAAAAACACTGCATAGAGCCAGCAGAAGTGCTCCAAACCTGCAGGGGGAGCTCACAGTGTTGTTACAGTAAAGTGGGTTTTACTTAATTACCATAAACAACCAATTAACCGCCGCAAATATGAATATATTTGTATATTTGTATATTGTGATAAATAAGTGTTGGTTCCAAATAAACTGTGCGTCTAACGTTGGTGCTGAAGACAGAAGTCGTCGCAGGACTGATGCTCACGTTGTCTCTACACAAACCAAACTTCAAACCGCACGGCTCATTTGCATAAACTATAAGCGCTGAAAAACACAGCTGCTCCTCCTGATGCGGTGGATGAACGTTCTCGCTCTGCTGCTCCGCACTCGCTGCGTCTGTCGTTTGTTTGGCTAAAGAAACGTCTGCGTGTTGTGGAGGGTTTGACTTTCTCTAATTCAGGAGTCACTTTCAAATGTGGGAAACTCTCCGCTCCGTAGTTATTTTGTTGTAACATTTCAAATGAACTCGTCTACGTCTGTACAGAAAGTCGCCTAAATTATCGTCACACTGGTTAAAAGAATTTGAGTTCCAAATTTAGATTTTTGTGAGGAAGGAATTAATCGCCCCAAATCACCGCCTGGTCTCAAACAATCGCCTGGTCTGTGAAGTGACCGAAACAAATAAACGCCCGACTTTTATTTGGTGGTTTAAGGTACATTCTTACGCTGTGCTTACAAATAATATAAATATGGCCGTATGGCCTGGTGCATCACATCAGACTTTATGGTGACACATTTTACGCCGATTCGCTGTAACAATCATTCGTTCCCACTGTAGTTTATCGTCAGTCTGCTGTTTTCTGTCTCTCATTGGCAGAGCTTTTCTCTCTCTCCATTGAGCTGTTACACTGAGAGCGCCCCCTGCTGGTTGTGGTCTTTTCCTGGTTTTCATCGTTTTGTTTCTTTATTTCCTCATCCTGTTTGCCTATTTGCAGCCCACTTGATGATGATACGTTTCTCTTTGTTTCTTGCAGCGTGTTTTTTTCACGTTCTTCGTTTGTTCTTCGCATAAACTCACGTTTGAGTTTGTGAATTTGCATCGTTTCCGTACTTGAAGCTGTTTTTTCTCGAGTCAAACACCGGCGTCATGTCCGTCCATCCCTACGGCATAAATGAGCCTCTAAAGGACATTTGTAAAACACACGGGGACAGGTGGAGGCGCCTGTGTTCACCTGTTCTGGACGGGCCCTGTAGACCATCACACTGTGGGGGTTCGGCTGGGGGCCTCCCTGCAGACACAGCAGCACCTCCCCGTCCCGGAGCTCCGAGGAGGGGCCGAAGGGGCTCCACGCGCCCCAGCGCAGCGACTGGAGGAAGGCCGCGCGACCTGAGGCGGTGGCCGACAGCTGTGGAGACACAAGAAACAACCGTGAGAGGGAGTTTTATACATTTTCATGGAGAGTGATGAGAAAAAACAAAACGATCAAACACAGACACTTTTCCCCACCCACTTCCTGGTCCCTGTGAGGCTCTGAGTGAGTGACAACTGGATTTAAAGGACGCAAAACTGACTCTTGTGAGCTTTAATCTATGTTCTAATGTTGTTTCCTCCTCAAAAACAGACCTGGAGCTGCGTTTTGTTTAATTCTAGTGCCGTTTAATCACGATTAATCTCATAAATGTCATAGTTACGGATTCCCCTGTATGTTCTGGAGCAGTTTATTCCGTGTTTTCCTCGGAGGAATAACATCAGCGCACCTGACGGGGCTTGTTTAGTGAAGTCGTGCAACTGCGCCGTGGGGACTTCTCCGTCAAATTGTTTTTCTTCCGATTTACAGCCGGATCCTGTAGTTTTTCTAACGTTACAGCAGTGGCCACAGCGAATGAAAAAACTCCTTCAAATAGCGTCAATCAATGTTATAATGCAATATTTTTGGCAGCACTATTTAATTCACAGGTTTGAGTAACTCTTTATTATTCGTCCGTCTACATGTCCAAAGCTCCAAACGCTCTGCTCCACCTCGTGATGTCATGAAGCGGTAGTTTTCTAAGTGAACAGCTCCTTTTACGTTTATTTCCAAAGCTGAAATGATCCAAATGATTCTAGTGAAGGTGTGTGGAGATTAGAAACACACGGAGCACTTCCTGTATTATCACCTGAGTGCTTTCGGTTTGAAATAAGAACCAAATACGCCTAAATACGCCTAAATACGCAGGGTTTGTGTGTCAAATGTGCACTGTGTCACTTGTCTGCCAGACGTCCGTCACCTGCTTGTCTCCGTGGAGATGTTTCTAGGATGTTCCACAGTATGTCCACGGATAATTGCAAACCAAAATTACAGGTCACGCTGCAAAAAAGCTCGGCCAAAAGATTTAAACATTTAAATCACAGGTGCCAAACATGCGGCCCGGGGGCCAGATCCGGCCCTCCAAGACCTTTAATCTGGCCCTCAGCTGATTTTCTATTAAAATATTAACATTTTTCAGATTTTTCTGGTAATTTTTTGTGCCGCTTTGCATAGCAGCATCTCCAGCGCTTCTGTGTGTGGTGCCTCCCACCGCTCTGTGGTGCCTCCCACCGCTCTGTGGTGCCTCCCACCGCTCTGTGGTGCCTCCCACCGCTCTGTGGTGCCTCCCAACGCTCTTAAAGGACGATCGTTTTGACTGTCGACCGTGACACCCTCATCAGCAAAATGTCAAAAATGAGAAAAGTGGAGCTGAGTGCAGGATTTCCCCAGAAAAATGGATTTGTTCATGGAGGTGAATGGGAAACATGTGTGTTTGGTGTGTTTGCAACAAGTGGCGGCGTTCAAGGAATATGATCTTAAACGCCACTACAAGACACGGCGAAAAATAAATAACTTGGACGGAGAATTGAGAAGACAGAAGATAAATGAATTATTGCTGGGACTGAAGAAACAGGCGTGTGTTTTCACCTGGAACCAAGAGGTCAGTGATGCTGCTGTGAACGCAAGCTACTTGATCGCTAGCATAATATTATAATATTTTGTCAAATAAAATCAAATAAAAAAGATTTCTGTAATAGATTTGTGCTTCTCTGGACTTATTGCTATTTTTGGGGTATATATGCCGTGAGTTTTCTGATCCGGCCCCTTTGGGATCAGAGTAGGTTGTATATGGCCTCCGGACCTAAATGAGTTTGACACCCCTGATTTAAATGATCAAAAAAGTAGTGAAGAGATCTGTCCACGAAGCGAGATCGTTCTACTGGACAAGTTCTCTTCAAGTAAACGACCTCTAGACGAGAATGAAGCGTCTCAGAACGAGTAAGTCGATAAAAAAATCTGAAAACAACATGAAGAACCTGGTATAAGTTTGAAAATCTTGACCAGGTTAGAGAAATTTGGAGTGCAGCACATGAGGACCTAATAATATTCAGAGCTTTCTGGGTTCAGGCTGTGAATCTGCTCCTTTTTCCTCTAAAAATGCTTCACAGACTTAATCCAAAGAATGAAGATGTAAAAGTGCTTAGAACAGTTATTTCTTCAGGTCGTCTGCACTGAAACGGAGCAAAGGATCATGGTCTATGTAGTTCCCCCTGTTTTGAACCGTTGAACTGTTCATTTAAGCAGAGAGTCTTGGGATTCGATACATTGTGATGCCCCACGATATTATTGTGAGACCTTTGACGATACGATATCACCAGATTTACGTTATTGTCACATCGCTAATATTATATCAAACTCGAAAATACAGTTTCAGTTTCTTCTTCTGGACCAAACACTTCAGTAAAACATATCACTGACCAGAAAACGACATTCGAGCGTGACTTAAGTGCACAAGAGTCAGTTTTGCATTTAAAAACAGCAAAATTTCCACAAACTTTACTTTTCCCTTCTCGTTTTTAACCTGTAGAACGTTGTGCTGTGACGTGAAGCCCCCGGGTCTATTCTGAGGATCATCTGGAACTCCCCCCGACTCCGCACGCCCGACTCTGTTTTGGTTTCTCCCCGATTTACGAAATGTGAGTCCACGAAAACCGGCGGCGAGTTGAGCCCCGGTTAAGGCGGAGGAACGGGTCTGATCGTTTCGGGGGGAAATATGGAACGGAGATTCTCCTGAGCAGCACTGCGATGATGTTTTTAACCTCCGTGAAGTTGGTCCCGTCGAACACAAACCTGCACAAAAACCATGTCAGTCGTTTGTGCTGCAAAAAGTTTCGTTTGTGCTGCGATTTGGAGAAATTAACGATTCTTTTATAAGTCAAATTGTGGTCAGTCAGGAAGCTTCAAAACGCCCAAAATGGAGTCAATCGTTTGTGTTTCGTTTGTGCGATTCTGGTTCTTCAGATATTCGCAGTTTTATTTTCGGCCGATGACGTCGTCCAGAACCTCAGAATGTGAAACAGCTTCAAAACAGGAAGAAGATTATAGAAAACGTTTGGATTTGGTTTGTGCTGTTTTGTGCGTTTATTTCTAAAATTATTCATTATTATTTCCGTGGTAATTATAGGACGTCATTTCCGCTCAGCTGACGGCGGCAACTTTGGCAAAACTCCGTAAAACTAGTGGCGATAAACTATCTCAGGCTGTGGAAAAGTCTGTATTATATAAAATATGAATCAAAAGTAAATTACCGTATTTTTCGGACTAAAAGTCGCACTTATTTATATAACTTTTTTTCAGGGTTTGGGTGCGACTTATACTCAGGTGCGATTTATACATTACATTTTTCACGCTGAGCCCAGAGATCAAATATATGAATCGCATATATATGAATTAAAAATGAAAAAACAAATCATTATGTTTTTTTCATTTTGGTTTTAGAGACAAATAATAAAGAAAAGAGTTGTTTTTTCGTTTTCTTATTTTTGGTTCTATATTAAAAGACGAATGAACGAATGACACGAATGAACGAATGATTCTTCTCTATAGGGTTGTTTTTATTCCTATAACTTCTGTAACTCACCTTTAAGATAAAATGTCTGTTCTTGGTGTCAAATAAATTTCCCCCAAAAAGTGCGACACGTGTTACTTATACGTGTTTTTTTCTTCTTCATTACGCATTTTTTCGCTGGTGCGACTTATAGTCCGAAAAATACGGTACTAAACACTGTTACAGACGTTTCCTCAGCCTCAGGTCGTTTCTCTTCACTAGTTTTGTGGAGTTTGTCGCCGTCAGCTGAGCGGAAACGACGTCCTGTAATTACCACAGAAATAATAATGAATAGAAATAAAGAAATGAACTCTATAATTAGAAATAAACTCTATAATTTTCTGTTTCTGTTTAACATTTTTAGGGGCTGGACGACGTCATCGGCCGAAAATATTTTATTTATTTATGTTTTTTTTTTTTTTTTTAATTTAATATGGACGTCAGATATACATTGGACAAACCAGATGTGTTGCTTTAAGTGTGTTCGCACATGTGCTAATTTTCAGCACCACAGCGGCTTTTAGAAAAGATCACACAGTTCAAGTTACAATTTAAAACGTGAAAAGACAGATGGTTATTTTACTACACATTAAACATTTCATATATTAAGATTGTGTGAACAATTCTGAAAATAAAACTGCAAATATCTTAAGAACCAGAATCGCACAAACGAAACTTTTTGCCGCACAAACGACTGACTCCATTTTGGGCGTTTTCGAGCGTTTTGACCCCAGTTTCACCTGTAAAAGAATCGTTAATTCCTCCAAAACCAAAGCAGCACAAACGCTCGACGTCGTCTCTGTGCAGGTTTGAGTTTCGCGGGGCGGCTTCGGGGAGGCGGTGTTTTAGCGGGAATTCTCGTCAGGATTTCACTTTTTAAACGTTTCTGGGAGAGTCGCCAAAAAATCCCGAAGTGCGAAGTGACAAACTAATATAAGAAGCACATTTCTGAGACGCGGCACGTTCGGGTTCGGCGGTTTTTACGCAGGCGAAGACACAGGATCGGGCTGTTTGGGGAAGAAATTCAATTACTGTACGTGGAAAAAGCGCCTTCGCCGTTTCTGCTCATTGTGTTTGTTGAAGTGGAGGTTTTGTGTGTGTGGGTTTGTGTGCACGGGGTTGGTTGTGTGTGCATGGGGTTGGTTGTGTGTGTGTGTACGGGGTTGGTTGTGTGTGCACGGGGTTGGTTGTGTGTGTGTGTACGGGGTTGGTTGTGTGTGCACGGGGTTGGTTGTGTGTGTGTGCACGGGGTTGGTTGTGTGTGTACGGGGTTGGTTGTGTGTGCACGGGGTTGGTTGTGTGTGCACGGGGTTGGTTGTGTGTGTGCGTGGAGTCGTTTTTGTGCTAATTCAAATGTTCAAATTGCAGTTTTTTGACGTTTATTTTCGCTTTATAAAAGACTCAACTCAGGAACACAAAGATCACACAGGAGATTTTGCTGTTTATGGAGGAAATTTAATTATTTTTGTTTTGATTGTGATTAAATTTGGCGAGAGGAGGACGGGTTAGTAAAGGGTCGGATGTTTCTCTCTCCTCTTTCCTCCACTCTCTCTTTCTTTCTTTCTTTCTTTCCGTCTCTGTTTCTCTTTCTCCTCGTGTCTGTTTCACACTCGATCCTCTCGGGACAGAAAACTCGTCACACTTTCCTCCTCTCCTCTCCTCTCTTATCCCCCTCTTCTCCTCTCCTCCTTCAGTGAGCATCCTCCATTCCCTCGTTTTCCTCGCTCCGACAGACAGCGGCCAATCGCAGCTCTTCCCTGGGGACTTGTCATCGCGTTCATCCCTCTCTCTTCCCTCTCTTTTCTCTCTCTTTTCTCCCTCTTTTCTCTCTCTCTTCTCTCTCTTTTCTCTCCTCTCTCTTCTCTCGCTCTCGTCTCCCATCCATCCATCTTCTCCCGCTTAATCCAGCTGGGTCGCGGGGGCAGTTTGCTGCCCAATCCTCATAGCACCTGACCCCCCCTATGAACCCCTATGCAGGTGGAACCCACAGGAGGGTGGACAACATGGTCCTTGATGTTAGTTCATAGGGGTAAACTTCTTCTCTTCTCCCTCTTTTCTCTCTCTCTCCTCTCTCTTTTCTCTCCTCTCTCTCTTCTCTTGCTCTCTTCTCCCTCTCTTCTCTCTCTTTTCTCTCTCTCTTCTCTGTCTTTTCTCTCCTCTCTCTTCTCTTGCTCTCTTCTCCCTCTTTTCTCTCTCTCTCCTCTCTCTTTTCTCTCCTCTCTCTCTTCTCTTGCTCTCTTCTCCCTCTCTTCTCTCTCTTTTCTCTCTCTCTTCTGTGTTTTCTCTCCTCTCTCTTCTCTCGCTCTCTTCTCCCTCTTCTCTCTCTCTCTTCTCTTTCTCTCTTTTCTCTCTCTTCTCTCTTTTGTCTCTCTCTTCTCCCTCTCTTCTCTCTCTTTTCTCTCTCTCTTCTCTTGCTCTCTTCTCCCTCTTTTCTCTCTCTCCTCTCTCTTTTCTCTATCTTTTCTCTCTCTTTTCTCTCTCTTTTCTCTCTCTCCTCTCTCTCTTCTCTCGCTCGCTTCTCCCTCTTCTCTCTCTTCTCTCTCTCTCTCTTCTCCCTCTTTTCTCTCCTCTCTCTTCCCTTTTCTCTCTTCTCTCTCTGTTTCTCTCTCCTCTATCACTCTTCTCAATTCTCACTCTCCGTCTCTCTCTTTCTCTCCCTCACCTCTCTCTCTTCCCTCTATCACTCCACTCCCTCTCTTTCTCTCTCTTCTCTTTCTCCTTTCTCTCTCTTTCTCCCCTCTCTTCCTCCATCTCTCATCTCTTTCCCTCTCCCTTTTCGTCCTCTCTCTTTCCCTATTTCTCATCCCCCTTTCCCTATCTCCATCTCTTCCTCTTTATCTCTTTCTATGCTAATG
The DNA here is from genome assembly GCA_030686955.1 of Odontamblyopus rebecca. NCBI lineage: Eukaryota > Metazoa > Chordata > Actinopteri > Gobiiformes > Gobiidae > Odontamblyopus > Odontamblyopus rebecca. The sequence continues at coordinate 2,936,467 of CM060654.1, read as the reverse complement.
TTGTACTCCCTTTTTCCTCTCTCTCTCTCCTTCTCCTCTCTTCCCCTCCTGACCTCACGGACTCTTCAGGCCCCCTGCTGGCATATCCTATATCTGCATCCCTGGAAGCAGCCTCCGGGAAGACTTTCTACAGACTGATGGTCCAGGCCCTGAACCATCACAGACTCTGTGCTCGCGTGGACACAGTGTGGAGAGCTCACCTGAGCCTGGCCCCCACCCTTAGCCCAGCTTGGGGCTTCCTGTACAAGCCTCCCCTCACCAAGAGACAGGGAGACCTGCAGTGGAGGCTGCTGCACGGGGCAGTGGCGGTTAACTCCTTGATCCATCATATGAACAGTGCTGTGGGGGAGGGCTGTCCCTTCTGTGGGATCAGGGAGACCGTGTTCCACTGTTTTTGGGAGTGTGAGCGTCTGACACAGCTGCTCCACCTGCAGGGGGCAGTGTTCAGGAGTGTGGGGCAGGTGTTTAATGCCCAGGTGTTTGTGTGTGGGCTCAGATACTCTGTACAGAGCAGGAGGAGGGACAGGCTGCTGAGCTTCCTGCTAGGACAGGCCAAGATGGCGGTGTATGTGAGCAGGAAGAGGAGGCTGCAGACTCAGAGTGGGGTCAGTGTGAGGACCATGTTTGTCAGGATGGTGCAGGCCAGACTCAGGCTGGAGTTTGGACTCTACTCCATGAACAGTGATGAGGAGGGTTTTGAGGAGCGCTGGGGCTTTGGGGGGTGTCAGCCTGTGTGAAGGAGGGACAGCTCTTTATTGGACCTCTGTTTTTGTAAATAATGTAAATAGTGTAAATAGTGTAAATAGTGTAAATAGTGTAAATAGTGTAAATAGTGTAAATAGTGTAAATAGTGTAAATAGTCTGTATATGTAATGTCATTGTCATGTAAATAACACGAGGTGTGAGTTCAGTGTAAAAATGTTTTGACAGACACAATAAAGGCCTGTTAAAAATTTAAAAATCTCCTCTCTTCCCTCTCTCCTCTCTTTCTCTCTCATTCATCTACAAATCACTCGCTCTGATCGTCCGCCCGACACGTCTGTACATCACCACATCTGTCCCCGCATCAACACATCTCTCTCTCCTCTTTTTCCCTCTCTTCTCTTTCTCTCCATCCTTTTCTCTCTCCTACATAAACATTTACAAATACATCTCTCTTTCATCCCTCTATTCCCAGCTCTCTCTCAGTCTCTCCCTTCTTTCTCTCTCTCTGTTACACACATCCACAAATCACTCGCTCTGATCATTCACTCCGTACACCCCCACTCCTCTTTTCCCCATCTTTCCTCTCTCACCATCCTTCACATCTGTCTCTCTCTGTCTCCCTCATCCTTCTCTCTACCCGAATCTTTCTTTCTCTCTCTAATCCCTCTCTTCGTTCTCTCTCCTTCGCTCCTTCGCTCTCCCTTCTTTCTAGCTCTTTCTCTCACTTTCTTTCTCTCTCTCTCCCCTCTCTTTCTTCTATCTCCTCCTCCTTCTCTTTCCCCATCCCTCTCCCTTCTCTCTATCTCTGTCTCTCTCATCCCTCTTTCTTCTCTCCCCCTCCTCCTTGTCTCTCCTATTCCCTTCCCTCTCCCTTTTCTCTCTCATCTCTCTTTCCCCCTCTCTTCCTTCTCTCTCATTCTCCCGTCGCTCTCCCTTCTCTCTATTTCTGTCTCTCTTTCTTTTTTCTCTCTCTCTCCCCTCTCTCCCTTCTCTCTTCTTTCTCTCTCTCTCTCCTACACACATCTACAAATCCCTCGTTCCGCTCATACTCTCTGCACTTTTGCACATCTGTCAACAAGACATCTCTCTCTCTCTTTCCCTCCCTCAGTTCTCTCTTTTCTCCATCTCTCCTTTCTCCCCATCCTTCTCTCCATCTTTCTTTCTCTCTCTCCCCTTTCTTCTTTCTCTCCCCTTCCGCCGTCACTCTCCCTTCTATCTCTCTCTCATCCCTCTTTCTCCTCTCCCTCCTCTCTTTCTTTCTCTCTCTCTCATCCCTCTCCTGTCTCTCTCCCTTCTATCTATCCTTTCTCTCTCTCTCCCTGTTACACACATCCACAAATCACTCGCTCTGATCATTCACTCCGTACACCCTCACTCCTCTTTTCCCCATCTTTCCTTTCTCCTGTCTCTCTTCCTTCTCTCTCCCCTCTCTTCCTTCTCTCTCCTTCCGCCGTCACTCTCCCTTCTATCTCTCTCATCCCTCTTTCTTCTCTCCCTCCTCTCTTTCTTTCTCTCTCTCTCATCCCCCTCCTGTCTCTCTCCCTTCTATCTATCCTTTGTCTCTCTCTCTCTCTTACTCACATCCACAAATCCCTCGTTCCGCTCATACACTCTGTACTTCTGCACATGTGTCAATAAAACTGGCACTTCATCTCTCCCTTCTTTCTCTCTCTCATCCCTCTCTTCCTTCTCTATCCCTGCTCTTTATTTTTCCCTCGTCGCTCTCCCTTCTCTCTCTCTTTTCCCTCTCTCTCTTTCTCTTCTACTCACATCCACAAATCCCTCGTTCCGCTCGTACACTCTGTACTTTTGCTGTCAACATCAAAACGCCTCTCTCTTTCTCCCTCTTTCCTCATCTCTCCCCCTCTCTTTACACATCTCTCCTTTCCCTCCATCCTTCTCCTCTCTCTTCCTCTCTTCCTCTCAATCAGTCTCTCCCTCCGTCTCTCATTGTTCACACATTTACAAATCACTCGCTCTGATCATCCGCCCGACACAGTCTTTACATCGCTACATCTATTATTCCTCTTTCTTCCTGTCTTTTTCCTCTCTCCCGCTCTTTTTCATCACCTATTCTTCTCTTCCTCTCCCCATTCCACCATTCTTTCCCCTCTTCCTCACTCTTTCTCCCCTCCCATCTCTCCTTCACCTCTCTTTTACCTCCACATCCACAAATCCCTCGCTCTGATCACACAGTCTGTACATTGGTGCATCTGTCAACAGCATCAGAACACATCCCTCGCTCCTCTCTCTCCCTCTTTCCCATCCCTCTCTCCTCTCTCTTCCATCCTTCTTTCCATTCTTTCTCTCTCTCTCTCTCGTGTACATATCAACCTCAGGTCCACAAATCTCTTCTTTCTGATGAAACCGTCTGAACATGAACACGTCTGTCAACAACTTCCTATCCATCTCTCTTTCTCTTTCCCCGTGTTTCTCTCTTTCTTTCTCTCTTTCTCGTACATACAGATCCATAAATCCCTCGCTCTGATCACACAGTCTGTACTTTAACACGTCTCTGTTGGTCTCCTGTCCTGTTCGCTCAGTCACTGTGTTCAGTCCAGGCTCAGGGTCTTCAGGAGCATCGCGGTGACGCTGGTTCTTCTGGTGTAACCGATTCAGATCTTGACCTTTAACCTCCGTAACCTCCCGTTCGGTCGCAGCGTCAGAGCGTCCACTTCACGCGTAAAGTCTCCGTGGACGAGCGTCAACCCAAAACCTGCGCTGTAGGTGTGAAAAGTGGAGCGTGCGTGAGTGTTGGTGGAAGTTTACACCATCGGGTCTGGAGCGAATGAACAAAGCTCTGTTAATAAAGCGTCTGTAAAGCGTCTTTGGGGACACGTGTCTGTGAAAAAGTGCTGTAGCTGCTGTTGTGAGGCGACCTTGGGTGTCCAGAAAGGCGCTAAATAAATAAAACGCATTACTGTGTGGGGCGTCCTGTGTTTTTGTGGTGCGTCTTCAGGCATCGGCGCGGCGAGAATCTACATCAAGGAGGCGCGTGTTAAACGTTCAGAGCGTCGCCGTCAGAAGTTTAAAATGTTGAACTTCTGGCGTCGGAGGAGCCGCGTCAGCCAATCAGGGACGACGATACAGGGACGCAGCAACATTATTATCCGGAAGAAGGAGAAGAAAGAGAAAGAGCCGAGAACTGGACCTCGGAGCTCTGAGGCGTCGGTGTCAGAAGTTGAAAATGTTGAACTTTTGGCGCCGGACGCTCCGCATAAACCAATCAGGGACGACTATGTACAGTGATGGAGCGATGTTATTATCTGTAAGATGAAGAAGAAAGAGAAAGACCAGAGAACCGGGGCCCGGCCTCTGCTGATGTGTTTTATGAAATAATTACACTAAAGTTACTCGAAAAACAAGGTCCTCATCGACCGCAGCAGGACGTATTTTTCTCCTGTTTGTTCACGGTCTGAACTCAAATGTAAAGGCTCCAAACAGGCGTCCGGGGCGTTTTTGGTTTGTAAATATTTAATTGTTATTGTTGTGGAAAGTTACAGCTATAGTTACAGAACTGTAGTTATTAGTTCAGGTCATCCTGACATGGGAACAAAACGAGAATTACCAAACCGTTGTCAAAACATAAGGGAGATTAATCGGGTTGTTATTGAATAGCACCAGAGAATGCCGGGGAGGGGAGGACTGATGCTTCCTTTAAAGGAATCACATTTGGGATGTTTCGGCTTGCCGCCAGGCTTGACCAGATTCTCGGAAGACACGATTACTATGTCATGGTGACCTGGAGTTATGTAACCAGTGTACGTGACTCTGGGTGTTGTCTCCTGGTCCTTAAAACTGGAGATCCCAGGATCTGGGTGCTCGCTCTCTGTTTGGTGTTCATCAGGTGTTCCTCAGGTGTTCCTCAGGTGTTCATCAGGTGTTCATCAGGTGTTCATCAGGTGTGGGGCCCTCGTTCCTGCGTCTTCCTCTCTCTCCTTCAGTTTTCTCGATAGGGTTAATAACAGCTTGACAATTGTATTTTGTATTCGTTTATATATCACCTTTAATAAATATCATCGAAACCTTTTGTCGGCCTCCGAGGGTTCATTGAATCCACCACATTATGTAATGTTCTGATGCTAATTCATTTGATTCATTCACATGCTCGTTGGTGTAAACTGTTTAACACTGTGATTAGATTATCTCTGTTCCATTTTCTGTTAGTAATACGGTTTAAATGTGCTTAGAGATAATGACCGGATGAAAGGATCGTTCAGACGAAAGGATAAACAGATGAGAAGACGCAGGAAAGGGCTTTAAAGCTCCAGCCCGGTGTCGTCTTCACCCTCGGACCGGACGAGCGTTCGGAGGAAGTGTCCCGGCACATCACAGTCTGCACTTCTGTCTCCAGTATCTCCCCTCTGTCTCTCTCTCTCTCTCCACATATCTGCGCAAATCTCTTCTTTCTGATGAAACAGTCTGTACATTTGCACATCTGTCAACAACTTCATATCCATCTCCTTCTCCCTTTTTCTATCTTTCTTTCTTACATATAGATCCACAATTCCCTCGCTCTGATCACAGCATCTGTCAACAACATCAACAATTCATTTCTCTCCCTCTCATATCATCCCCTCTCTGTATTTTCCCCTTTTCCCTCTCTCTTTCTTGTCCACATATCTGTACAAATGTCTTCTTTCTGATGAAACAGTCTGTACATTACCACATCTGTCAACACCTTCATATCCATCTCTCCCTCCCTCTCTCTTTCCTTCTCGTGACATCAGTGCAGATCTGTTCTTTCTGATCCACAGTCTGCACACGAGCGCTGATCCGTCAGACACTTCAGAGGCACAAACATAAACATGTGCAGAACTACAGAAGACGGAAACCAAAATGTGCCCCCGAACGCTGCTTGCGGCCTGAACGTGCAGACGGCGGGCGCACACGCAGGAGGCCTGGCGAGGGCAGGACGGGCGCTCAAAGGTTCAGAATGAGATGTTTAAGGTAACGGCTCCGGTTCAGGCTCATCGTGACAGAATGAATCCCAATGATCAGGTTTTTCAGATCTGACACTTTGGTTTTTGGCATCTGCCGGTTCTCGATGTGAAAGGCTCCAAAGGCTCCAAAGGCTCCACATGACGAAAAAATGGACTCTTGTGAGCTTTAAGTCGTGTTCGAATGTTGTTTCTTCGAGTTGTGTTTTGTTTCATTCACATGTTTGAGTAACTTTATTATTCATCTGTCTACATCTCCAAAGCTCCAAACGCTCTGTTCCACCTTGTGCACAGCAAAAAAGGCCAATCAAAAATTAAGAAGAAAATACCAATTTTGAGGTAAAAATTCCCTATTTTAAGTGAAATTTTCTGCCAGTGCAGTAAGAAATTTTCACTTATTAAGTTTTCTGAAAAACAAGACGAAATATGAATCTTGTTCTAAGCAGAAAACACGAGTTTCAAGTATTTATGGGAAGATTTTTCCCCTTATTGGCTCGAGGAGGAAGTTAAAGAGGCTGAACCTGGACTGAGTTAATATAAAAAGTGCTGAGAATAAGTTGTAATATCGAGATAAGATAAATCAGGATAAATATCTTGAAACAAGTAAAATGTCTTCAGGTTTTGTGCCATGAATATGAATGGAACATATTATCCAAGTGATTCTAGTGAAGGTGTGTGGAGTTTGACATCACAAGGGGGAACAGAGTGTTTTCCGTCTGAGGGAGAAGAACTTGTGCTAAATGTTCAGGGTTTGTGTGTTAAACATGTGTGAAAGAAACAAAACACAACACCAGGTCTGTTTGTGACGAGGAAAAACCATCAGAGCAGCTCAGAAAACAGCCTAAAATGAGCTCTATAACCAACACCAGTGCAGAGTTCCATCAAACTGATCCAACAGTGTTTTATCCAGAGCATCACTCGAGCAGATTTTAATGAATAAAAGTTCAAACCGTATGAAACGTTATAATATCTAAGTCCGTCCCCCACTAATGAAACTCCTGCACGTCACATCGGGTTTGTTAAGTTGTTATGTGCATTTTTGTGTCATGTTTTTGTGTATTTATGGAGCCTGGGGGATGTCGGCTTTGTGCATCCGTGAAAAAAACATCTGCTTTTCTCTCAGCTGGATCGAACTGAAGTAGGTTTTTCTGGTCTGGTGGTTCCCGTCTGAACCCCACTTGACCGAGCTTTGCTGTCGCGTTCTTTCGCGTGGACTGAGCGGCCTCTGATCTGCAGCTTCACTTCTGTCAGTTTGCCCCAGGGCAGCTCTCGTTTTACGTGTAGCCACCGTCACACGCAGACCCTTCAGTCGCCTTCGCCTCCTGTGGCCTCGGCCTCCGTCTGGGCTCTGGAAACTTCTCAATTAGAAACGTACAGAATTAAGATCCGTGTCTAAGCTGTGGTCATTAAGTCGGACACGGCGCCGTGATCAATAACCAATCTCCCCCTCGCCCCGCGCAGGTTTGGGGCTGGTTTTAAAATGGAGTCATTAACCTTTCCTCACAGAGCAGCTCCTCCAGCACAGAGCGGGAGGGAAAAAGTCTGAGCTTCAGCAAAAACACAACACGCCGACGTTTTCTTGGGTTCGTTTTAAAGACAGTTGGAGATGTGTTTAACGCGCTGACATGTTCGAACACACATGAGCTTTCACACAGACTAAAACTAAAGCACATCTCTGCCCACGTCCGTCCATCTCTCCCACAGTCGGAATAATTAAGCTCCATAAATGCGTCTTTATAAAACAAAAATAAAACTGATATTTGTGGTCCTACCTCCTCGTCAAAACCTGGACTCATCAGATCTCAGGGGTTAAACACGATGGGGCCTGGTCAGGACTGGGATGGGAGACTATTGGGAACACCAGGTGCCACAGGGGGGCGCCACTGGCAAAAGAAACTGTTGTTGTGTCTTTAGGCAAGACGTTTCACCCACATTGCCCAGTAATGCAGGTTAAGTCTACATTTACATATCGGCCAGTCTGTCGAGAAACGATTTCCCTTCCTCCGTTTTGCAAAATAACATCGTGCACATAACATCATTTTCAAAAAAGTTTTCGTTTACACCATAGTCCGTACATATGAGTGGGCTAAGCTAACCCGTTAGCCGCCGCGTGCCCAACAGGAAGTGCTCCAGGAGGCTCTTGGGGCTCCTTCACATTAGGATCTTCTCGTCCCTCTGTCTGTACCTGCTGCTCTGAGCCTCGTCATTCTGGACTTAAACTGTTCGTCTGAAGCCGCCACACAGGATCCTGAACTTTTCATTTCTCTATTTTGTTCCTGAATCAAGATCTGAACATAAATAACGGACCAATCAGACGCCTTCATTCCCCGAGGTCCCGCCCCCTAGCGTTAGCAACAGGTTTGATTGACAGCTCGTTTCGCTGCTAAGTAAGTTCCCTTCCCGCTTTCCCCCGAGTGACGATTTCTGAAATAAAATGACAAAATATCTCAAACAGTCACAATATCTAATGTGACTAGAATCTGAATGAGCAGAATTTAACGAGCAGAAAGTAAAGTGAATTTGGTTAAATTGTGACTCTATTGTTGTTCGTACATAACAGAACAAACAACATAAATCAGAGACTTAAACTCTTTAAAGCTCAAAGTTTCTTCTTCTTGTGCAGAATCAGGTAAATCCAGTGTCCTGCAGGTGCAGAGTATCACATCCATAGTCCGTATATATGATGCATCAGCTCTGCCAGGAGGAGGCGCCACATTTAACCTCCTCACTCCTGATTGGCTCTTGTGTTGCTATGATACTCGCGGGAGGATTTCCAAATATGGACCTGGCTCCAGATTCGCTCCTGTAACCGTGGCAACAGGAGCCTGCACAATGCACAATGAAGAAGAAAAAAACGTGTATAAGTCGCACTTTTGGGGGGAAATTTATTCCAAATCAGAGACCAAGAACCAACATTTCATCTTGAAAGGCGAGTTATAGAAGTTATAGTAATAAAAAACGATACAGAACAAAAAATAAGAAAACAAAAAATCAACTGTTCTTTATTATTTGTCTCTAAAACCAAAGTGAAAGAACAGATAATGATTTGTTTTTTTCATTTTTGATTCATAAATACGGTTCATATATTTGGTCTTTGGGCTGTCGCGGTGAAAAATTTAATATATAAGTCAGAACAACCCAAACCATGAAAAAAAGTGCGACTTATAGTCCGAAAAAATACGGTACACGCAAAAGGGGAATTTGCCTCTGAAAACGAATCTTTGAAGCAGTGATGACGACGACATCCTAACACTTTCACGCCACTCGTCCACACCAGGACAACCACTTTATTTCAGCTGCGAACGCAAACACAGGAAAAGTGTTTGAAGCAGAAGAAACACGACTGCTGCTCTGATGCTTCCAGGATCATCAGAGCAAAAGGGAAATATCAGTCACACTTTTGGCGCGTCAGCTCCTAAAACTCAGTCTGACAAAGATCGATTTTAGGCACTTTGAGGATTTAAACACGTTAAAAAAGTTTATGTGGTGAAAATAGAAAAGAATCCTACAGAATGCAACCTCTGTGAAAGCCGGATGCCCTGAAGAACACGGGCAGAGAATTCTTTCTGGGTCCAAACTCCCGGAGCTGCAGTACCTGAAGCGACCACTAGCCTGTCATGAGCAGGGACAGAGGAGGAATGACTTATCCAGTTTATCCCCCGAAGACCTACGACACTGTATACGACTCCGAGGAATTTGTTTCTATAACCGCAGAACTTTGTAAGTGTAAAAGACAGAAACGTCCTTTTCCCCTCTGAAAGTGCAGACATAGAGGTTTCCGTACATTTCTGCGGCTTTATCCTACGTCACACTCACGCTGTGTGATGACGGGAGCAAAACGAGTGTCCAATAGGAACTTTGTTTTCCCCAAACTCATGCGCTCCGTCCATTTTGATGGAGCCAAACTTTGCCAAAGAGTGAAGTGAGTCAAGATGGTCGACTCCTCTGACTGTGTGTGTTTATAACGAGGGAAAAAGTCGCTCTAAGTGGAGTTAATTCTCACACACATGGAAAATGACACATCTTGGTGTGTGTAATTGTGCATCTCTTTCTATTTTTATTTAAAGGTTTATTTCAGTCCAAATGAACAAATCCAAATGTAATTTCCACCCTGGAAATGCAGAAGTGCTGTGGCTCTGGCCCTGGACCTGACAGGAGCTGTTTCCAGGACTGGACCAGGAAAGTCATGGAGCCACTGCACTTTTTTTGTTTTTAGGGCAATAAGGAGATTTTTAATTTACTTACAGACTTGAGATTTTGCATTTTTGTAGCTAAGGCCTTAAATTAAGCATTTTTTATGTCCAAAAAGTTGTTTCTACATGTTTGCTGTGTGTTTTGCATAAAAGAGTGAATTTTATTTTCTGTTTCTTCTCTATTTCTGGTCCTGTAGCTTTTATCACAGCCTCATGACACAACTACAGCAGCAGATTGTGAAATAACAGGTTGGACTGAACAAAAGGAGGTAGAACACTTCATTAGGGGTAAAAGGGGCAGTTTTGAAAGCAACATTAAGAAAAAATCCAGGCGAGGAGAAATGTACTAAAATTGCCCTTCGGTCTTAATACAGATAGAGTTAGTTAATGTAGATCCATGAGTCTCTCAGGTCGACTGATCAGCTCCTCCTGAAGGCGCCAAAGAGCAGCCAAAAGTTCAGAGGGGACAGAGTCTTTACGGTGGAGGCACCAAAACTGTGGAATGAGCAGCTTTTCCCCATTAGATCAGCCTTTTCTGCACCTGTTTTTAAATCTCTTCCTAAAACGCACTTGTTCACTTTGGCCTTCAACACAGTCTGAGATGTTGACATTTCATTAGACCCTTTTATTAGATTCTGTTTTTATTCATATTTTGTTTTATTGGTTTTATTGTTTATTGTTTCTGTAGCACTTTGGCTAACCCGTGCTGTTTAAGTGCGTTATAAATAAAGTTGCTGTCGCAGAACCCAAACCCTTTGCCCTGAGACAAAAACACGAGAACAATTACAACATCGATAGCAACGATTTTCTTCAAGGTGGAACCGCGTCGGATCCATATTCACTCCTCACTTCGGGACACGTCCTTAAAAACACCTCCTGAAACTCGTCTCCCTGCAGCACGTCAAAGACTCGAGACGATTTCCTCCGCAGAGGTTTGTGAGTGTGCAGATGTTTGCATTGGCAGGAGGAAACAGGAAGTGCAGCAGCTGTGGCGGCTCCGGTTGGTTTAGTCGAGTCTATTAGTCCCACACAGACACTGACAGCAGCTCTCAGCAGCTCTTTAATGTCACTTCACTTCTCAGGCGCCGTTACTTTTACTCTTAATTAGTCTTACCTGAGCAAAACTTTTGGTTCTTTTCCCACTGTCAGGACGTCCACGAGTGACAAAAACTTCACCAATATGTTGTCATGAATGCTGATTTCATTTATTTCCTTTTTATTTCTTCAAATTATAAATCAAAAGTTACACCCTGTTACTACTCTTAGTTATTTCTCTTACTCTTCCTTGGCGTTTGCTCAAATACTTTTAAATTTCCAGTAAAGAATAAAGGGTAGAAAAAGCAAAAACGTGTCCGTTTGCTGCAGTATCCAAATTTTGATCCCGTTAAACCGTCTTAGCGTTTTCCCGGGGTTCACGGTATGACTAATTATTTTAGTATCTGCACCTAAACCCTTCAGAAACAGAGTCGCAGCTTTAAATTTGAAGATGAGGCACAAGTTCTGACCAAACCAAACTCTGCAGCGCGTTCGATCGCATCAGCATCAGCGCACGAGCTGTTTTTATCAGCGCTTATACTGTATGCAAATGAGCTGTATGCAAATGAGCCACGCGCTTTGAAGTTTGGTTTGTGTAAAACGTAAACAAATGTGCCAAAGCTGCATTAAACACATTATTACTCAGAGTCTAGAATGAGGAGGAAATGTAGAGCGGTGCAGAGGACCAATCACAGCCCTTATGTCTGTGTCATTTTGAGGCGTCGTTAGAAAGTTTCTGAGGTGCGTTTTGATGCAGATCCATAAATTGTTCTTTACCGTCTCCTCCGTGAAAGTCTGACTTCGCCCTCGGGAACTTCCTCCTCTTCAGCCTCGTCCCCTCTCGACTCTCGGCTTCAATAAAACGTCTCCATCACAAACTTTTGGGCTCAGCGTCGCACACGAAGCGTCAGTCAGGTTTTTTTCTTCTTCCTCGCTGCGTGTGGATGGAAATCTCCGAGCGGAACCACGTTTGAAGAGGAGAGAGAGCGGAGGGGAGAAAGTCCTGCTGTGGGTTTAGCTCCTGATGCAGATTATTTTAATGATGGTGATGAAATTGATACTGATGATACTTTTGATACGGCGGGAAACCACATTACAGCCAAACCCTTAGTAGGGGGAGCTCTTGGAAAAAGGATCAAAACTTTAGACACGACTAAATCCAGGCCGTCCAAACACGTAAAATCCTGGTCGAAACCTGTTGGCTTTGGTCATTTAAATAAAGGCTTTTTCAATTCTACTTTTCCTCGTGCGACTTTGACGTTTTTGGAGGGCCTAGATTTCCGTCTAAAGAATAAAAGTTTTCTAATAAAGTGAAACCTGCCACTACATGACATCACAGAGTGGAACAGAACATTTTGAGCTTTGGAGACGTAGACAGACAGAGCTCCAGGTTTGTTTGTGATGAGGTGACAGCAACATAAAAGGGCCGAACTTACTTAAATCAGGGCTTTACTTTCAGCAGAGGAATATTTCAGGTGCCACATTACGATTACGACACCTTAATTAGTCTTAATAAAGCATCAAGAAGCTCCACTGTGTTTTTAAACTCCACACACCTTCACCAGAATCACCTGGATCAGTTCAGATCCGGAGTCGCCGAACTCGACTGAACTAAAGGGAAAAGGAGCTGTTCACGTAAAAACCGCCGCTTCACGACAAAGACTGAGCAAAAATATGAAAATATCGATATATCGTATCGTTTAACGCAGGGGTCATCATTTTTATTACTTGTTTTATTTTTATGATTATATATGAAGTATTTATATTTATATTTAAATAATGATATGACGTATTTACATTTGCCGCTGAATTTTCGTCACGTGACAAACTCGAGATCAAACAGCGACAGTCAGAACACATGAAAATAAATGGTATTTTCAAATTAAAACAAAGTGTAAAGTACTTAAGTACTTAAAGTAAGTTTGCAAACCACTAGTAACGATAAACAAATATGTGCAGGACTCACGTGTTGATACAGTTTTGCGGACGGCTGCGTCACGCTCATCGTTTCTGCTGCACAGTGAGGCCGGTGCTCATGTCGGTCTGGGTCACACAGTTCTGTTATACGGCCCCGACCCCCATCACAGTCAGGAGCGATAAATACTAGTGACCCGTGGGCTGCTGTATCGATATATCGCTAAGAGGATTTTTTGGTGCACAAAGTGTCCCCAAAAAATGTGACATCATTTCTCAAATAACCTCAAATTTTCACAGAATGTACAGAAACAGATCAAGATTCTATACCGAATGTTTTATTTCCGTTCTGTTTCCAGGTTGAGCCGTTCACAGACAGAACAGAAGTCATTTTGAGTCTTGAATCTGCTCCACACACTCAGCCCAGACTGTGCAGCTTCAGTGCGAAACTTCACTGCAAACTGCAAACAAGGTCCCAGAATAAACTTACGATGTTCAGCACATAAACCGTTCAATTTCATTTCATTTTTTTAGACTTCGTTTTCTAGATAACTGCTTTTAAAATTGTCAATTTTTTTTTGAGACACCCAGTATTTTACTGAATTATTTTGCTACAGCGACAGTTTTGCTGCCTGTTCAGAGGAAGGAAACTCATTTATGCGACACATTTGACATTTTCACTGTTTGGAGGAGTAAAATGTTTTTGTGGGTTTCATATGAACTTTGCACAAGAAGCGGTTTAACAAAGACTTTCAGTTTAACCTTTACGTTTTAATGAACTGTATCAAATCGATTCTAAATATATCCTATTGAATCATACTAAATCAAAAGTGCACTGTACAGAGATATATGTATCGTATCGGCAACTTCTTCATGATACCAGCTCTAATCAGGACGACATCACAACGCAGAACAGCATTTTAATAATAGACAGGCAGACTAATAATAGTTACTCAAACAAAATACAACTGCAGCTCTGTTTTTGAGGAGGAAACGACTCGGGACGGACCTGATGAGTCGACTAATCGATAATTGATCCTTCAGAGTTTGGTGGATCAGGTTCATTTTAATGGACAAACTGAATGTCGGTGTCTGTGTAACGCAGCCTGAGGAGTCGAGGTCTGAGCACAAACTCTGGAGCCTCACAGTCCCACGTCTCGGCTCTGGCTCCTTGGAGATCCCTATATTCCTCAGAGTGCATTTCCCTGCACATCAGTGTCCCGGGTATGATCGGGTTTTTGAGTGTCCCGGTTTCACATGTTTACGCAGCATCTGCAACGCGACATACGCACAGAACAGACTCAGCACCAGCAGAACATCCTCTGTCACAGGGAGAACACTCATATTCACGAGTCACAGGGAGAACACTCATATTCACTGAGTCACAGAGAGAACACTCATATTCACTGAGTCACAGAGAGAACATTCATATTCACTGAGTCACAGAGAGAACACTCATATTCACTGAGTCACAGGGAGAACACTCATATTCACTGAGTCACAGAGAGAACACTCATATTCACTGAGTCACAGAGAGAACACTCATATTCACTGAGTCACAGAGAGAACATTCATATTCACTGAGTCACAGGGAGAACACTCATATTCACTGAGTCACAGGGAGAACACTCATATTCACTGAGTCACAGAGAGAACACTCATATTCACTGAGTCACAGAGAGAACACTCATATTCACTGAGTCACAGGGAGAACACTCATATTCACTGAGTCGAGTCCTTTAGTCCCACAGAAGCTGAAGCAGCAGCACAAGGAAAGAGCTGGTTTTTTCAGCTCTTACAGTTTATGCAAATGAGTCATGTGGTTTTAAGTTTAGTTTGTGTAAAACGTAAACAAATGTTTAAATCTGCATTAAACTCATTCTGACCTCACACTGATGTGGCTGTGCAGTGGTGATGGTTTATATGTTGTAAAGTTGAGTTTATTTATGCAGATTAGTAATAATAGTGATGATCATTTTAATATAAAAATGTTAATGATTAATTGAAAATCGATCGTTAATTTTCCTGATGATCAATTAAGAAAATTAAATCAAATGTCCGTCCCTAGAACATAGTTTACATTACATTATTACATTAGAACAGTTTAAAGTTCACAAGAGTCCATTTTGTGTCATCTAGGACCTTTAAGACCTTTAGTTCTCTCAGTCTGTTTCCTCCTCTTTTTATCTCTGGTACAAACTGAAGATGGGCAGAAACTAAAGGCTCCACACAGGGCCTCAGCTCCTCAGACACTTCACTCCTGCTGCTCCGTTTAATCCCGAGCTCCCGGCGCATACAGCTCACGTCTGCGGAGAGGCGTTCTGGCGGTCGCCCTTTAAACCTCCGACTCTGACTGACGTGCGCTGACAGCCGGCGTCGTTAGCGCGCGCCGGGGCCGCACAATCCGCGTCGCCGCCATTACCCGAGCCCCCGGCACCGGGAGCGCGGCATCGTTAGGCAGCTTAGAGAGCGTCATCCATCTGCACGGAGATCCGCTTCAGCGCCAGCCGACCGCGCCCGTTCACACTTCCGAGGCCAATTTGGGCTCCGAAGTGCACGTTTAGCGGCGGTTAGCGTGAGGGCAGGAAGATGCGGGCAGGCCGGGCTTGTGCAGCGAGGCGCGCCGGCGGGAGGGAGCCCATTACTTCCACCATCTCAGGCTCCACGCTCCATTGTTTCCCGGGGCTGAAACGGCGATTAGAAGTTGGCGGTTCGGGGGGGCGGCGGCAAAGTTTACGGTCGTTAGGGTGAATCAAACCGAGGGCTAATGGGAGAGGTAATACTGAGGGACAAACCTGGGACTTCGCTCATCCAAAAGATTCAGATTTAAAGACTTCGCTGTGAGAAAATGTGGATGTCTGACCAAACTAAATTGTGCTTGGAGCTATTTCTCAGTTTAGTATCTTTTTTATTCATGTGGAAAGGGATTTAGATGTAATTCGGACAACGTAAGTACACACCTTTTTCATTTTTACGCGGAGAAAACATAACTTACAAAACTAAACGCTACACGAGGGGATTTTTCGGTCTTAAACGATTTTTAAACGTGCGGCAAAATGCGCAAACACCACAGACACGAGGAGAAACTTACGAGACTAAAAAAGTGGAGCGACACTTCAGATGCAGGATTTTTAAAGCAAAAAAGAGGAGATAAAGTCCACAGGAAGTAGAGTCACTGTCGCTGATCTGCAGCGTTAGGCTCTGTGGACGTAAACAAACACACGCGAGGAACAAATTTCGCCTTTTTACTTTCAAAGACGCTTCAAAATGGATTATTAGCGCGGTTGTCATTATTTGCGGAGGACAATTTCTATAGATAATGTGGATGAGACGCTGCACTTTAAATGGAGAGTAATAAAGTCTTTATTTTCTCTCTATCCTGAGTTTGTTTGTTGCGTCTCTGTGTCCGTCGCTCCTCTGCCCCTGACTCTGTTTTATCGTCTGTTTCCGTCGCGTCGTTGATGTTCGGTGGTTCTGATCTGACACTGACTCCACACACGAGGAGACAAAAAGTCGGGTCACGTCTCCCTGAACTCGGGGAGAAGAAATCGCAGCCAAAATCGGGCAAATTCTGCTGTCGTGTGCGGCGGCCTCAGGTAACAAAAACAAATCAGTCGAACTTTGAGGAAATCTGAAGAAATACGAGTCAATACAATCCACCTCTCATATCAGCAGCAGTCTCAGCCCTGTCGCTCCCAACACCACCACTGTCGCCAGAAACCTCGGCGTCATTTTCCAACGTTAGAACACGGTGGAAAACTCCGTGCACAATACCCCCGCTTTAAAGAATCACAAGTCGGTAAAAAAGAGCCTTGGACGGAGATTTACTGAGCGCTCACGCCTCAAATGCGGAACACGAATCATTTTGGGAAAACGACACGCGGTTCGCCTCAGCTGAGCCGTAAAACACTCGATTAGTGGAACTTTTCTGGAGGAGGGTCCGTCAAACGCTTTTCTCTGTGGTTATCGCTTTTTCTGGAATGTTCCAAAAACTCTGTCAATCGTTTGTGCTGCAAAAAGTTTAATTTGTGCGATTCTGGTTCTTCAGATATTTGCGGTTTTATTTTCGGCCAATGACGGAAAACAGGAAGAAAATGATGTCAAACGTTTGTATTTGGTTTGTGCTGTTTTGTGCTGTGACAGTTTCATTTGTGTGAGTTTATTTCTAAAATTCTTCATTATTATTTCTGTGGTAATTACAGGACGTCATTTCTGCTCAGCTGACGGAGACAAACTCCACAAAACTAGAGAAGAGAAACGACCTGAGGCTGAGGAAAAGTCTGTTTCAGTCTTTAGTCATTTGCTTTTGATTCATATTTTCTATAATAACACAGACTTTTCCTCAGCCTCAGGTCGTTTCTCTTCTCTAGTTTTGTGGAGTTTGTCTCCGTCAGCTGAGCAGAAATGACGTCCTGTAATTACCACAGAAATAATAATGAATAATTTTAGAAATAAACTCACACAAATGAAACTGTCACAGCACAAAACAGCACAAACCAAATACAAACGTTTTCTATAATTTTCTTCCTGTTTTGAGGCTGTTTCACATTCTGAGGTTCTGGACGACGTCATCGGCTGAAAATAAAACTGTGAATATCTGAAGAACCAGAATCCAAAGGATTGACATAGTTTTTGTGCAGGTTTGCGTTTGATGGAGGCAGGTTTCTATCTTCACGGATCTGTGGAGAGTCGACCCTGTTCACAGCCAGAATGTCTGTTTTTATCGGGACGTTTGAGCTGTAAAATCACCTGTGACTGAAGGATCTTTGTACCGTTCGTTCTTTTGAATTTCAATTAAAAATGAAAAACGACTAAATGGGAAAACTGTTTGTTTCATTATTCCATTTTAGTGTCAAACAAAAAAAAACAGATTTCAACCTCTATTTCCAATATTTAAAGTTTATTTCAAATGGCACCAATCAAAAAACAGTCTTGTGCCTATTTTATTCTGACATTTAATTCTCTCTGGTTTAAGTTCTGCTGCTGAAGGTCTTTAGAAAGTAAATGTTGAACTCTACGACGAGAAACAGGAAACAGCGACTCTCCTTTGTTCACAGAACTGTACGACTCCACATAACTATAATAAAAATAGATTTTATAGTCGATTTTTATTACAGAAATAGTTTTTATTGTAGTTTTTATAATAGATCCATCCATCCATCCATCCATCTTCTCCCGCTTAATCCGCAGAACATCTGAGGCAAATAAACCAGAGAGAATAAAATATCAGAATTAAAACAGGCACCGAGACTGTTTTTGACTGGTGTTACGTGAAATAAACTTTAAATTAAATATTGGAAATAGAGGTTGAAATTGGTTTTTGTTTGACACTAAAACAGAAAAATGAAATAATAAACTGTTTTTTCCATTTTATTGTTTTCATACTTACTTAAATCCATTAGAACGAACGGCACACGGGGCTCGAATAAATGTAAAGTACCTGGCGTATCCATAAAAACAAGCAGGTGACAGACCCTCCACCAGAAAAGTTACACAGTGCACTTTAAAACTCAGAAAACCGAGCACTGCGAAGTGGAACGTCCTTGAGTAAACGTCTGGACCTTAAGCACAGCCGGAGAACGGGCGGAGGAGATAAACGGCCGGCGCCGAGGGTCAATACGAGACGTCAGGACCGGTTTGTGTCCTGTCGGAGCGCGTTAAAGGTGGAGGGATACGGAGGAATAAGGCGCTAATGGCCCCGGGATACGCTCGGCGAACATGCCCAAACGCCTTAGAGTAACGTCTCACTTACGGCGCCGTAAACACCACGCGGCTCCTCTGCGGTTCAGCGCCGACACAGAGCGGGACATTTGCACCGAGGCCCCAAATTACGACTTTTCTGATCTCGTTTGGCTCTTCAGAAACAGACCTGGGGTTGCGTTTTGTTTCATTCACACGTTTAACGCACGAACCTGCAGATTTAGGGCCAGTTCTTCTCTCAAACACTGTAGAAAACACTCCCTGCACCTTCACCAGAATTATTTTTATTATTTCAGACAGGAACTTCTAATCTAAGGCAAACAAAAAGGTAAAAAAGTAAAATCTTTTAACTTGAAAACTACAGCTTCATGACATCACAAGGTGGAACAGAACATTGTGCAGCTTTGTAAACAGATTAATAATAATGTCTCCGTCCAGGGATCGGTAACAACTCTTTCATCCTTCTGTTGTGGCTCCTGTGACTTTGGAAAATAAATGAGTATTTAATTACTATATATTTTTAGTTTAGTTTGTTTTTAAATTCGTGCTGTGAAACGATCAGATTAATCACACTTTAGAATTTTGATTAATCACGATCAGCCACGGTTAATTATTCTCCAAAAAAAAGACCAAAATATTTTGACAAAAATGCAGATTATTGCTGCTCGGTTTGTTGTTGGTGCAGTGTCGTCGTTGCTGCCGCTGAATCAAACCCGTGTTTTACTTTAAAACTGTGTTTTAAACTTGTGCTTCTGTGGAAACAGAGTTCATCACTGAGACATCTGCAAACTCCCTTAGGCCTTGTCCACACGTGGCCGGGTATCTGACAAACCGAAGATGTTTTGACCTCATCCACACGAACACGCATCAAAAACGAGTATTCAGGGAAAACTCCGGCCAAAGTGAAGATTTTTGAAAACTCCGTTTATGCCTGTTTGTGTGGACAGAGATAACTGGGGGTTTTGTGTTTTAAAACGTCACTGTCTGCGCCAAAAATATGAATCTGCCCTGACGTCAAACGTGCGACCTTTGTTTAGGCGACTGCAAAGCCAAAGCCAAAGCAGACTGTGGACCGGAGTCGTTTCTTTTGAAGTTTATACTCCAAAACTGTGTTTAGGAGCAATTCTGACTCCGAGTCTGTCCAGACAAAGCAGCTCAGCGCCATGTTTTCTGTTGTTTAAGTTTAGGCGGAAGTGACGGTGAAGTGAGGGCTCAATGGAAATAACGCCATCTACAGGTTTGGAATGTGTATGAATGTGGTTGAAAACGCAGATGTTCGGTTATGTGTGGAAGGTGTTTTTTTCAAGACGAGGTGGTGTGGATAAAACTATTTTTATAAATGGAGGGGGAAATGTTCGGTTTTAAAAATACCCGGCTACATGGCCTTAGTTTGGCCTAAAGTCCCGTGGGGCAGTTTTTTGCAGAGAAATTTGCCCTGAGCTCCAGTCACCGTCTCATCTGTCGTCTTCACATCCGTATGGACCTGATCACTGACCTAATCACCTGCGCCGCCTTCAGGACCATCCGCACTTTAACAGAGGAGCGTTCAGAAGAAACTGGGATTAATCTGCGGTAAAAAACATTAGTGCGATACTTTTATTGTGATTAATCGCATGTGTTGGCGCGTTAACGCTGACAGCCCTCGTTTAAATGTTTGTAGATGATGTTAATCTTGTAACAGTCAAATCAAATATTTTTCATAGTTTTGTCGCTTAAAATATGCATCAAAGTCGCCGATGTGCGACACCCGGCACAGATCTGCAGCCCGGACATATCGGCACCTGCACCAGCAGCAGGATTTACTGAGCTTTTTCACCTCTTGTGGGTAAATAACGGACAAATCCAAGAAAGAAAAGAAGCCAACAGAACGTTTAATGCTCCGTGGGCAGATTCACGCTCCAGTACACACGATGCACAAAAACAAAAAAATAATAAAAATGAGGAAAAAAAGGCTCCAGCGGGGTACTCCTGGTAAAGACCTGGACACTGCTCTTCAGGATGCTGTTCGGACATTTAGAGAGCACCACTTTTACCAATGTGCAGGACATTTGGACAGATCTTTTAAGTGCCCCACGTACAGAAGAGTTTGGACACTCGAACGATGTGTTTTAAATGTGCTTTTGAACACCGTGGGATAAGTATTTCACATTTTCAACCTTTTTCCTCCAGTGTAGTGACAAAAAAAAAACAATTGAAGGAAGAAGACGTGAGCAGTGACGCTGCACGTTTTTCTTCTTCACCTGTTTGGTTTTGCTTTGTTTTCTATCGTTCTTTCAGAAAACACGACTTAAAATTGAAACATTCTGTGGTGAAATATGCAGAAAAGCTCAGGAGAAGCTGCTGCTTTTCTGTCGACCCCAAGAGAATGAGAGAGACTGGAGGAAAAATAAGCCAGTAGTGTCATTGTAGCTGCCGTGATGTAAGAGTAATTAAGTAAGTAATTAAGTGTTTATTTACATAACACTTTTCACAGACATATGTCACACAGACGCTTTACAGAGCATTATTTATAGTTCATCATTCCTCCACTTCATACCCGGTGGTGGTAAACTGCTATTACAGCCACACCGGCCTCGGACAGACTGACGGAAGCGCGGCCGCCAAACGCCAATCCAATCAACGCCATCGGAACTAATGTTTACTGAGGCTGATCAGTATCATTTAAATGTGAACGACGACTTAGGGCTGTGAAGTCGCTCGGTTAAGTCCTAATGAAAGACTGACAGGAAGTGAAAAAGGACTAACTTTCTAAATCTGGAGAGGGGGTGGGATTTAATACGTTGTTTTTTTTTGTTTACTTCCTCCCGCTCCTTTTCGGGCATGTAAACAAATTCGATCGTCCTTGTTTAAATTTTCTTTCCTTTTGTTTCTTGTATTTGCAGTTTGCACGTCTGTACTTATGATTTTGTGAACTATGCTCGAAATGCACCGACCATGTGACCGGCCCCTGATTTTCCCAGTGTCCCCCATCCGAGTACTAACCAGGCCCCACAAGAGGGAAGCTGTGGCACAGGGACGAGGGGAAAAAAGGCGGGAATCGTGCCGACGAGGTAAGCAGCACCTCCGCCGAGTCGTACCGTAAAAACTCTAAATTACAGTGATACTGATTAAAAGAATTTGAGTTCCAGATTTTCCCAGTTTTGTTGAGCGAGATTTTTGGAAGGAAGAAGGGATTAATCGCCCCGAATCACCGCCTGGTCTCAAACAAACGCCCGGACTGTGAAGTGACTGAAACAAATAAACGCCCCGGTGACTATTCTGTGTTTTACGGTAAGTCCATTTATTAGCAGTGTAACGATATCCAAGTCTCACGATACGATACGGTCACAGTCTGAACCTCACAGTTCGATATTTATCGCGATATCGTGGGAAAGTTCACGATATTCTGATATTCTACAGAAGAACAGACCGACTCTGAAACGCTTCAGTCGTTTGGTGCAACATTTACTGTCATTAGAGATGGAGCGAAATCCAAATCTCTCTGGACCAGATTTACACCAGTTTTCTTTCTTTTGTTCTTTTTTATTTGTTCTTTTGGTCATTCGTTCTTTCTTTTTCGTTCTTTATTGTTTTCTTTATCTCTTTCATTCTTTCTTTTTCGTTCTTTCTTTCTTTCTTTCTCATTCTTTCTTTCTTTTTTGTTCTTTCTTTCTTTTTCGTTCTTTCTTTCTTTTTCGTTCTTTCTTTCTTTCTCATTCTTTCTTTCTTTTTCGTTCTTTCTTTCTTTCTCGTTCTTTCTTACGTTCTTTCTTTGATTCATTCTCAATTTTTCGTTCTTTCTTTAATTCTTTCTCATTCATTCTTTCTTTTTTGTTCTTTCTTTTTTGTTCTTTCTTTTTTGTTCTTTCTTTCTTTTTCGTCCTTCTTTCTTTTTTGTTCTTTCTTTCTTTCTCGTTCTTTCTCACATTCTTTTTTGATTCATTCTCAATTTTTCGTTCTTTCTTTTATTCATTCTTTCTTACTTTCGTTCATTCTTTTTCGTTCTTTCTTTCTTTTTCGTTCTTTATTGTTTTCTTTATCTCTTTCATTCTCTCATTTTCGTTCTTTCTTTCTTTTTCGTTCTTTCTTTCTTTTTCATTCTTTCTTTCTCGTTCTTTCTTTAATTCTTTCGTATGTTCTTTCTTTTATTCATTCTTTCTTACTTTCATTCATTCCTTTTCTTTTTCGTTCTTTCTTTCGTTCGTTCTTATTCCATCTCCATCTCTCTGTACCAGATTTATTACAATATAAAACTGTGAATCTGTGACTTTTTCCTCTAAAAACGCTTCACAGACTTAATCCAAAGAATGAAGATGTAAAAGTGCTTAGAACAGTTATTTCTTCATGTCGTCTGCACTGAAACGGAGCAAAGGATCATGGTCTATGTAGTTCCCTCTGTTTTTTTTTAGCTATTTCTGCATCAGAACAAGAGACTTGGGATTCGATATATTGTGATGGTCCCGATATTATTGTGAGACCTTTGACGATACGATATCACCATTTTCCAAGTTTCTACTGAACACTGGTTACAAAAACAAAAATTCATTCCGCTGAGGTTTAAATTGACTTTGAAACACACAAAAAGAAAACATGAGTCCAGTCTAACCCAGTGATTCTAAACCACGAAGGAAAGAACGGTGTTTATAATGAAAGAGGCTGCGGGTTATTTTGTGCAAGAAACATCAGGCCCTGAAGACTGAAAAGTTTAAGAAAAACCCCACAAACTAAATGAATTTACCGTATTTTTCAGTCGCTCTGGATGCACTTTTTGGGGGAAATTCATTTTATAAAATCAGAGACCAAGAACCGACATTTCATCTTGAAAGGCGAGTTATAGAAGAATCCATGTAATTCATTCATTCGTTTTTCAATATAGAACCAAAAATAAGAAAACGAAAAAAAAACTTTTTTCTTTATTATTTGTCTCTGAAACCAAAATGAAAAAATGAATAATGGTTTGTTTTTTCATTTTTAATTCATATTTGGTCTATGGACCGTCAGTGTGAAAAATGTAATATATAAGTCGCACCTGAGCAGTCGCAGGAACCACCCAAACCATGAAAAAAACGACTTGTAGTCCGAAAAATACGGTAACTCTAACTCCTCGGGGAGAGTCGGTGGAGTCAAAGCGCCCCCTGCTCACTCCCGGGTCGTACTGCGGGTTCATCCCCCTGATCCCGTCCGCCGCCGGAGCACAGAAGAGCCCGTCAGGCTTCTGGCTCGTGTGGGGCCCCGTCTGAAGGTCAAGGCTCCGCTGGAGGCACTGGCAGACTCCGGGGTCCTGTGGGGACACTGATGGACTCTCATTGGGAATGACAGCGCTGTAATTATCTGGACCTCAGCCCTGACCGCAGCCTCCTTCAGGTGATGAGCACCGCTTTTTAAACTTATTATTCTGAATCAAACAGCAAATGACAATACAAAACAGGAGTTATGAAACAGAGAACGCCGGGGGCAGGCGTTTATGTAACGAGAAAACAAAACAAAGCGGCCTTAAACAGCCTTATTATTAAATTATACAAGGATATACAACTTTCATATGTTAAAATGCAAATTCAAAGCTTTTCTACGGCAAAATCCCTGTGGAAAAGTGTTGCATATTTTGTGAGCAGCTTCATAAATCTGCCCCAACACCAAATCTTCATCCAACAAGGAACAAAGAACAGATTCTGTCCACGAAGAATTTACCCACAACGATCGAGGGAAGAAAGACGAAAACTTAAAGGAAACAACGACGACGAAGCATCAGAGAAACGACTGAGCAGCACTAACGTTCTGGTCCTGGAGAAAACAGAAGGAACTTGTTCACTCAGACTGATTCAAGAATAAAAAAATCGATTTTGTGAAGTCGATATTGGCACAGACAGAGATTTGTGCACTTTAAATGCTACAGATGTTCACAGATCAAATGCCGACCGTTTAAACTGCACGTCTGCGCCAGTTCGATTTATAAAATGTAAGAGGTTTACGGTGACAGACTCTGCGTCACGATGAGGACAGTTTGACGTACGACCATAAACTGGGCTTTAAATGGAACTCGGATGGGTGTTGTGTAGGCGGCAGTGCTCATCCGTGCAGCATTAGCCCCGTGTTTAAACCTGCACAGTGAAGAGGCTGGAGGCGTCGCTCTGTGCAGATAATGTCACAGTGTTAAATGTCAGACACAGCCCACGGCACAAAGACTCTGCACCAGCCGCGCTCTGCGGAAACCAGGGAAAACTAAAACAATCATGACCGACCACCGAGCCTCGTTAACCCTTCAGTTTAAAATCTATTCTAAATCTAATCTCTGTTTGAAATAAGGTGCATTTGGACTCAGCGCTGGAGATAAAGGTGTGAGTCGAGGGTCAGAAGCTCATTTGAAACTTCGCCGTGGCTCATTTCAGAAAACGACCGAAGAGACGCCGCTTATAGACTGAGGAGCACAAGTCTGTGAACGCCACATGAAGCATTTATACACGGACACGTAAGGCTCAGTTTAACCCAGCGGCCATGACTTTAGTCACAATACGCACAAAACCGTGAGGATAAAACGCCAAAACATCCAACAGTCGCCGACACAACAAAAGCTTCTGTGGAAACTCAAACACCTGCTCTAAAGCACTAAAGCTGTAGAGAGAAACAGAAACACAGAGAAAGCACTCGGCGGGGCACAGTTAGCATAGTTAGCACGGTTAGCATAGTTAGCACGGTTAGCATAGTTAGCACAGTTAGCATAGTTAGCACGGTTAGCATAGTTAGCAGGGTAGGTTGGTTTTTCTCTCCTGTAGAAGAGGCTTGAGGGTGTCGCATTTTGAGGTGAAACTTCATCGATGACGTGAACCTCGCGTCTTGAGCAACGATACCTCGCGCCACAGAAAATGTGCGTTTAGGCTCCAGTCTGTGATCGTTTAGACTCACACTCGGACTGTAGAACTGCGCCGCCCTCAAGCACCAGTGCGTAGGGTTCCATTTAACCAACGGTCAAAACATTTTAACGTCGATTCGGTCAAAACCACTGGTCAAACAGTCGCCGGTTCACATCCCTGAATACACCAGTGTAACTCCAGTGCAGATTTGTGTGGTTAGACGGGAAAAAGTAAATAATCCAAGTTGTTTTGAGGTGTTTCTGACAAGTTTCCATCTTTAGATTTGAAACATTCTGTATTTGTAACGCAATAAATAACTGTCAATGACATTTTTCAACTTTGGTCAGTCTGGCTTCACACTCATCCGTCTTTGTCATTTATTCAACTTCAAAACTGTCGGTGAATCAGTGACCCCGACATTATAGAAGAAATATATTCAACACAACGACTGTTTTCTACGACTCGAAGGACGTTTCTTCAATAAACGCTGGACAAAACGGTTGGAATATAAAGAAAAAGAGACGTGATCCTCCCGTCGACATCTTTATCGCAGTAAAACAGCCCCAAACTTCAGATTTTATTGTATTTTTATTTGTTTGTTTTTTACTACACAAAACTTGAAAACGTGAATAAATATTATAATAGTATTACACTGTTAACGGGGACGCCGCTCCACAAATCTAACCTGTAATTTGGTTTGCACGTCTCCATGGAGATTCATAGGTTTCTGATGATATTGTGGAACATTTTAGGCACATCTCCATGGAGACGAGCGGGTGATGGACCCTCCAGCAGACAAATAACAGACCGAACAAACAAAAAACAAAACAACCCAAATCTTAAAACCTGATCCAGTCTAATGCCACAGGGCAAAGAATATATATAGTTTTTAATGTTTATCTTTATTTTATTTATTTATTTATTGTTTTTTATTTAATGTTTTGTTTTGTGTGGATTAGTTGGAACTATGTTTTATGTCGCTCTATTTTCTAAATTATTTTATTTTATTATGCACCTTCTCAAAATTATGGAAAAAAAAAATTATAATAAAAAAAATTCAAATGAATAATATAAAACTGCTAAATGAATCTAATAACAAAAAACAATATGGTAATTTTACTGTTATTTTTTTAATTTTAATGATTTTTATTTTTTAATAAAATTTAAACCAATAATATTAAATGTGCTAAATAATTTTAAATAAAATATTAAACAATAAATAATAAATAAATACATAATAAATAATCTAAATAATAGATAATAAATACATAATAATAATAATAATAATAATAATAATAATAATAATAATAATAAAATGTGCTAAATGATTATGATGATAAAAATAGAAGGAAACAATACAAAGGGGGTCAAAAAATTATAGGTAAAATAAAATACTCTGAGAAAGAAAATGATACATATGTATATGAAAACAATTTGGATTAAGTTAAATATTTTCTATAATATTCACTTTGTATTAAAAAAGCGTCGCCCTCTCTCTGTAACTGCTCCTCATTTTGGTCTTAAAATGTTCGTCTTAACCCGCTCCATGTGATCCTGGGGTTTTTATTCAGCTCTTTTTGTGCGTAAATACATCTCCAAACTCACTCCTATAACTGTTTCTCTCATGAGCTTCATTGGGTGACGTCGCACTCCCTGAAACTCCACGTCTTTAGATACAGATTTCAACGAAAACACAACAAACTCCACAGAAAACCGCACATTTTCACCACCGCTCCGAAGCATCAGGGCTTTTCCGAAGCTCATCAGGGCTTTTCCGAAGCTCATCAGGGCTTTTCCGAAGCTCATCAGGGCTTTTCCGAAGCTCATCAGGGCTTTTCCGAAGCTCATCAGGGCTTTTCCGTGTTTCTCCGCTCGGCCTGATCAGAGTAAAAGGCCCATAAATGATAAAGTGAAGTGTGAGTGACGGAGCTGTGAGCGACTCTGGGGGACACTGAGGTAATGAAAGAGCCTGATGAGTCCTGAGAGCGAAGAACGCCACTGAACGCCACTGAAAACCTCTGAAAGCCTCTGAACGCCTCTGAACGCCACTGAACGCCTCTGAAAGCCACTGAACGCCTCTGAACGCCACTGAACGCCTCTGAAAGCCACTGAACGCCTCTGAACGCCACTGAACGCCTCTGAACGCCTCTGAACGCCACTGAAAACCTCTGAAAGCCTCTGAACGCCACTGAATGCCACTGAAAACCTCTGAACGCCTCTGAACGCCTCTGAACGCCTCTGAAAACCTCTGAAAGCCTCTGAACGCCACTGAAAACCTCTGAAAGCCTCTGAACGCCACTGAAAACCTCTGAAAGCCTCTGAACGCCACTGAAAACCTCTGAAAGCCTCTGAACGCCACTGAAAACCTCTGAACGCCTCTGAAAACCTCTGAAAGCCTCTGAACGCCTCTGAACGCCACTGAAAGCCACTGAACGCCACTGAACGCCACTGAACGCCTCTGAACGCCACTGAACGCCTCTGAACGCCTCTGAAAGCCACTGAACGCCTCTGAACGCCACTGAACGCCTCTGAACGCCTCTGAACGCCACTGAACGCCTCTGAACGCCTCTGAACGCCTCTGAAAGCCACTGAACGCCTCTGAACGCCTCTGAAAGCCTCTGAAAGCCGCTGAACGCCTCTGAATGCTTCTGAACGCCTCTGAACGCCACTGAAAGCCTCTGAACGCCGCTGAACGCCGCTGAACGCCTCTGAAAGCCTCTGAACGCCACTGAACGCCTCTGAAAGCCTCTGAACGCCACTGAACGCCTCTGAACGCCTCTGAAAGCCTCTGAACGCCTCTGAACGCCTCTGAACGCCACTGAACGCCTCTGAACGCCTCTGAACGCCTCTGAAAGCCACTGAACGCCTCTGAAAGCCTCTGAACGCCACTGAACGCCACTGAACGCCACTGAACGCCTCTGAACGCCACTGAACGCCTCTGAACGCCTCTGAACGGCACTGAACGCCTCTGAAAGCCGCTGAACGCCTCTGAACGCCACTGAACGCCTCTGAAAGCCACTGAACGCCTCTGAACGCCACTGAACGCCACTGAACGCCTCTGAAAGCCACTGAACGCCTCTGAAAGCCACTGAACGCCTCTGAACGCCTCTGAACACCACTGAACGCCACTGAAAGCCACTGAATGCCTCTGAAAGCCACTGAACGCCTCTGAACGCCACTGAACGCCTCTGAACGCCTCTGAAAGCCACTGAACGCCTCTGAACGCCACTGAACGCCTCTGAACGCCTCTGAACGCCACTGAACGCCTCTGAAAGCCACTGAATGCTTCTGAACGCCACTGAACGCCTCTGAAAGCCTCTGAATGCCTCTGAACGCCACTGAAAGCCTCTGAAAGCCACTGAACGCCTCTGACCGCCTCTGAACGCCACCAAACGCCTCTGAACGCCTCTGAACGCCTCTGAACGCCACTGAACGGACTTCAGCTTAAAACGTGCTGGAGTTCCCCTTTCAGTGGCTTTATATTACACAAATCTCACAAATCTCATTAATGTTATTTCCTCACAAACAGAGCTGGAGTTGTGTTTTGTTTCATTCACGCGCCTGAGTAATTCGTTATTATCCGTCTGTCTACATCTGCAAAGCTCCAAGCGCTCAAAACAGCGAAAATGTCAAATGTGTCGCATGAACAAGTTTCCTTCCACTGAACAAACAACAAAACTGTAGCTGTAGCAAAATAATTTAGTAAAATATTCCAAAAAATACTCTCCGCCCCCTTCCAAGCGGCTCGCCAAAGGATATCAAAATTATCGTCCTGAATAACTAAATTATTTGATTAATTACCTTTGTAAATGTGTCATATTAAAATGTAATGTTGATGCTAAACTTTGTGCACTAATAAATGGATAATGGTTTATGTTTAACAGGCGTCTGACTGTACTGTTCTGGTCGGCGCTAAAATGAGTCGCTCTCTGGCATTTTCGTTCATTCGTGAGTTCGCTCAGGGCCGTCCATACGTCGACGATTTAGCCGCCGTATGCAGACAAAACAGAATTTCCCTAAAACGCTGGCATACGCTGAGCTAGACAGACATTTTGGAGCTGGAAATCTTTTTATCTCCGTTTTCTTCTGTCCGCGTTCAGTCTGAATCGGAATGAACGGGGAACAATAACACTTCCGTTGCCAAAATGCGCGCGCCGCTTTTTTTTTTTAAATCTCTTCTGCCCTAAAAGGATCTATAAGGCTAAAAATAGTAGCTTCAGAGTTGTTTTGCCTCGTAGTGGAGGTGCTCTGAGGTCTGTGGAGTGATCAGGAGATAAACTGAAGGTGAATGGACTCTTAGAACAAGGACAAGTGCCTCCTGGATCTCTACTCAAAGAGGAGCTAAACACTTCATACACTTTTTTGCTGCCAAAACATATTAAAATGGTCGTTATTATCTCCTGTCCATAGTCAACTTCAGTTTAAAAATCCGATATTACGCAGAATGGACTCTTGTGAGCTTTAAACCGTGTTATAATGTTCGTCAAAAACAGACCTGGACTTGTATTTTGTTTAATTTCTTAGTCTTTTTAAATGGAAATCTCCTGCTCCACCCCTGGATTAGAGACATTCTACATTTTATCAACATGGAAAAAGTGTTGGGGGTTCACAGAAAACTTTCAAGAAAACGGGGATCTATTTTTTCTTTTTTTATTTTCCCTCTTTTCCAGAATGAAGTTTTCACCCTCGATCTCTGTCTCACTCTCTCTTTTCAGGTCTGATTCGTTTGACTTTTCCGTGTTTTTACTCAGCTCTTTGTCTATCCGAGGATTTCATATTTAGAAATCGTTATTACATAAAGTTCTGATTTTTTTAAAAGCGTTTTGTTTCATTCACATGTTTGAGTAACTCTTTAATATTCGTCTGTCTACATCTCCAAAGCTCCAAACGCTCTGTTCCACCTTGTGAGGTCATGAAGTGTAGTTTTCAACAGTTTGAACAGCTCCTTTTCCCTTTAGTTCAGTCGAGATCGGCGATTCCAGAGGCTGAAATGAGCCAAATGATTCTAGTGAAGGTGTGTGGAGTTTAAAGACACTTCCTGTATTACCACATGATGACATCACAATGTGGAGCAGTTTTTTTCAGTTTGGGAGAAGGACTCGGCCTAAATGTGCAGGGTTTGTGTGTAAAACATGTGGGAAAGAAACAAAACACAACTCCAGGTGTGTTTGTGACGAGGAAACGACATTAAATAATCAGGTCAAATAAGAGCAAAGGGGAGTTTGTTTGTTGTCACAGACCAGGACTTTATTTGAGACCAGGCGGCAATTTGAGGAGATTAATTCCTTCCTCACAAAAATCCTGGGAAAATCTGGAACTCAAATTCTTTTAACCAGTGTGACGATAGTTTTGGTGACTTTCTAGACCATAGTCTGTATATATGAGTGGACTACGTGAGTGTGATGTCACCCATAGCCTCCATGTTATGAATAGGATTTTTTTGATGGACAAATTAGCAAAAGCAAAAAAAAAAAGGGAGAGAAGGAGCCTCCTAGAGCACTTCTTGTTTGGCACGCGGCGGCTAATGGGTTAGCATAGGCCACTAGCTGCATGAGTCTGAAACTCTGGCTCCCCGAGTTTAGTCCTGACTCTGGGACCAGCAGGAGGCCGGTCCCTGAGCTCCTCAGTGCAGATGGTTCACACGGCACTAACATGTCACAGATGGACTTTGGAGCTCGGCCCTGGAGAGACTTGTGCACAAGCAGAGCTGCTTTAAAGTCTCTGAGCCACAGGGGGCAGTGCAGAGACCTGAGCACAGGACTTATGTGCTCGTACTTCCTGGTTCGAGTCAGGACTCGAGCTGCAGCGTTCTGGATGTTCTGGATGTTCTGTAGCTGTTTTACAGCTCGTTTGCAGAGGCCAGTGAGGCCGTTACAGTATCTAACCTACTGGAGACAAACGCATGGAGAAGTCTCTCCAGCTCTGCTTTAGACAGTCGACCTTTGATTTTTGCTGTGTTTTTAGATGGTAAAAGCTGCAGATGTGATTGATTTGATGTGGCTGTTAAAGTTCAAGTCTGAGTCCATTATTACCCCGAGATTTCTAGTCTGATTTGAAGGTTTTAGAGACCTTCAAACTCCAGACTCGGTGGTGGTAAACTACTATTGTAGCCACAGCTGCCCTGGGGCAGACTGACGGAAGCGAGGCTCCAATCTGCGCCATCGGCCCGTCCGACCACCATGGTTGGAGGGGCCGATAGGTGATGTGCCTTGCCTAAGGACACTACGACAGTTTTTGCCACTGGCGCCCCCCTGTGGCACCTGGAATTCCCAGTGTCTCCATCCAAGTCCTGACCAGGACCTGCTGAGATCTGACGGGATCAGGCTCTGACGAGCCGGTGTGGCCACAAGTAACTGCTGACACTGTCTCTTTGTTTCAGTGGGCCAAAGACTATGACTTCTGTCTTGTCTGAGTTTAGCTGGAGAAAAAAAAAATATATATACCATATATATATATACGCTATGTATATATGCTCTATGTTCTGTCGTTCAAACCCTCCCAGAACATACAGACATTTCTTTAGCGAAACAAACGACAGACGCAGCGAGTGTGGAGCAGCAGAGCGAGAACGTTCATCCACCGCATCAGGAGGAGCAGCTGCTCTTTTCAGCGCTTATAGTTTATGCAAATGAGCCGTGTGGTTTGAAGTTTGGTTTGTGTAGAGACGACGCAGCATCAGTCCTGCTCCTGTCGCTGCAGCTCGACTTCTGTCTTCAGCACCAAGATTAGACTCACCGTTTATTTAGAACCGACGCTTATTTATCAGAAATATACAAATATACAAATATACAAATATAAACCTGCACCCGGAGTTTAAAGGGACCCGGCTCTAATTTGGTATTTTATAGTAAATCTGCAGCAGAAGCAGGAAGAAGGCCCCAGTTTTGTTTCCTGATCATGAGCTCTTTCTGTGTGGAGTTTGCTCGTTCTACCTGTGTCTGAGTGGCTGTTTTTGACACGTTTTATCGCTAATATCTTTAATTACAGGATCTAAAATGTCTATTACGTTTTAATGACTCCTCCAGCTGACAAAAATTAACTAAGGGAGTCGTTTTTTACTCTGAAGTGTCGGCGTTTTGTTCATTACAAAACCGTCATTGTCGTCAGGAAAAAGGATTATTACGGGAAATAAGTCTCTGTTTTAAGGATTATGAACTATTTTTGACACACAAGAAATCTACGAGGACAAAAATGAGTCCAGTTTGAAACAGTTTAAATATCACCACTAAATTATGCAACAGGATCTGAAGCTCAAATGTTTTTGGAGAGCAGATTTTTTCTCTCTAAATGAAACCGTTTGGAACTGCAGCACCAGGGCAAAGACAAGAAGAGTTTGTGGTGAAGATGGTGCACTCGCCTCACATCGAGAAGGTCCTGGATTACAAAAAAGGATTTTCTAGCATAGTTAAACTGACTTGAATTAAGCAGATTCATCTTAAAAGACCAATTTTAAGATTTTTTTACTTAATAAGATGAGTTTTTTTTAAACTTGTTTCTAGATATTTCATCCTGATTTATCTTATCTCGATATTACAACTTATTCTCAGCACTTTTTATATTAACTCAGTCCAGGTTAAGCCTCTTTAACTTCCTTCTCAAACCAATAAGGGGAAAAATCTTGCCATAAATACTTGAAACTCGTGTTTTCTGCTTAGAACAAGATTCATATTTCGTCTTGTTTTAAGAAAACTTGGTAAGAGACAATTTCTTACTGCACTGGCAGAAAATTTCACTTAAAATGGGGCATTTTTACCTCAAAATTTTTATTTTTTTTTCTTATGTTTTGATAGGCCTTTTTTGCGGTGTGGGTTTGACTCTCAGACAGGGTTGGGCGCTTCTTTTCGGAGTTTGCATGTGCTTCTCGTGTCTGGGGGCTCTGGGTCAAATGCAGAGGATGAATTTCCTTGTAGGGATCATTAAAGTTTACCTTTTCTTTATAAAGTCAGGCCAATCACACCGACTGAATATATTAAGGTTACGTTTACACTGAAACTAATCACTGTATCGGAAAAGATTTGCGTCCAGATACGACCGCCTGAAACGCCGGTCACATGACTCGGCTGGTGTAACATCGTGGGCGGTAAAAACAAGGAAGTGCAGCTCCGTGTCTGAAGCTGCCGTAGTTCTGTGGACGTCGCAGCGGCCGATTGCGAGTCGAGGAAGATGGAAGCGCGGAAACAGACTTCATGTGGCCCGACGCCGTTTCCCGTTTGTCTCGGGTTTGTTTAAACTGTTTTCTGCAATAGCGTCACATGATCGATGTCACGAACCAGCGAATCAGGAAGGAGCAGGTCACAGTGACGAGACCCAATAAGGACGACAACTCGAGCTCCTACGTCAGAGTATCAACGTTTTCACTCGTCCACATGGCGCCAGATCAGATCTGTGCCGAGGCGAATACGTGGGAGCTGCGCATCCAGATCGTTCCGTCTCCGGAGCCGTTTTCCATCGGATCAGTGTGAACGAACTCCGCATCCGCAACGAAAACGACTCGAATACGTACGAGTGCGGACGGGCCTAGAAGTCCTTTAGATCGAGGGACGCCAACGCTTTTCGAGCAGCGAGAGGATCTTTGTGACCCTTCTGCCCTCGGGTTTGTACATTTCCCATTTTTACACTTTCTAGTCAGATCTATTTCTTGTTTAGATTTTAAGTTATCCCTCGTGGAGCACATAAACTGCTACTTTTGGACTGTTTTAAGACCCAGTGAAGCGCTCTGCCTCTTCCCTTCACCTGACATTTTACTTAATGTTTCATCGCTGTGAATAATTTGGATGCTTTCTCCATGTTTTTGAGCAAAATGTGGACAGATATGTGGTAAAAGCTGCTCTAAAGGTCAAAATAAGTCCACTGTGTGCTGTCTGTATCTAAATATAAAGTATTTTACTGACGAATAATAAGCAAGTGTGCAGTTAGAATGCTAGCTGTCATAGAAAATAGCTCATAAACTCATCGCTGTGGATAATTAGGATGCTTTCTCCATGTTTTTGAGCAGAACGTGGGCAAATATATGGCAAAAGCAGCTCTAGAGGTCAAAATAAGTCTGTGTTGTGCTGGCCGTATTTAATTATAAAGGGTTTTCCTGCCGCAGAATCAGGAAGTGTGCAGTTAGTACGCTAGTTGTCATAAAAAATAGCTGATAAACTCATCGCTGTGAATAATTAAGATGCTTTTTCCGTGTTTTTGAGATATGGTAAAAGCAGCTCTAGAGGTCAAAATAAGTCCCCTGTGAGCTCTCTGTATTTAATCATAAAGGGTTTTACTGTCACAGAATCAGGAAGAGTTCTGTTAGCATGCTAGTTGCTACAGAAAATAGCGTATAAACTCATCACTGTGAATAATTTGAAGGAGGAATGACTCTGGACAACTGCAAACTGTTTGAAAACAACTAAGAAGTGGAACTTACTCCGTTTTTCACATTTTGGACGGTGAAAGTGTTGAATAATCTTGGAAAAATATTGAATTGCAGATGTTTCCGACAGCGTTATGATTTATGTTTTAATAATCGTTTCAAAGGTCACATTTTAAGCGCGTGCGGAAGAATTGACAGGCTAATAAAAGAATCACATTCACCGCAGCGTAAAACAAACGGACGGGAGGTTTTGTTGTTTGCCGAGGAAATTATGACACTGCAGTTTTCGAAATGGGAAAAACTGCAGCTATTCAGATTGAGATTCTGATTTGACAGTTTTTAAGACAGTAAAATCAGGTACAGCCGATTTAAAGATATTCGCCAACGTCCAAACACTAAACGGTTAAACAGCAGATTCTAATTTTCACCATGAAAATCCAGAAAGATCTAATGATGAATTAGACTTAGATAAACTTTACTGATCCACAAGGGAAATTATTTGGACGCAGGAGCTCGAACATCACAACATATTATAAAGACAAGCAGTAAAAAGTATAAATGGCAATAATAAAGTATAAATAAGTAGCAAAAAAGAGCGAGAGAGCGGCTGTCAAATGAGCAAAATTATAGAAACGTAAATGTACAAGTCAAAATAAAACGAAACCTTCTCTTCCCTCAGTTGAGCAGAGTTTAGTGTGTGTAAAACCCCTCAGTCGTTCAGGGAGAATCTTCGGCGAAAGAGGAATTCAACTGATCAACTGCACAAAGGTTTATTTGGTCAAAACGTTTCGCAGCTTCTCCACTCGAGGCGGTGGAGTCTCTGCCTCAGGTGGAGCGGTTCAGTGTCTCGGGGTCTTGTTCTCAGTGAGGGGAGGATGGAGCAGGTGGATCGGTGCAGCGTCGGCAGTGATGCGGTCGCTGTATCGGAGCTGTTGTGGTGAAGAGGAGCTGAGCCCAAAGGCAAAGCTCTGGATTTACCTCAGTCACGTTCCTCCTTCACCTGTGGTCCTGACTCTGGGGAGCGAAAGGACCAGATCCCCGATTTTATTTTATTGATTTATTTATTTGACAGGGACAATGCCGTTAGATATATTTACATACGGAACATGCAGCTGATGCAACGCACACACTACAAAAAAGGATTTTCTAGCACAGTTAAACTGACTTGAATTAAGCAGATTCATCTTAAAAGATCAATTTTAAGATTTTTTTACTTAATAAAATTAGATTTTTTTTACTTGTTTCAGGATATTCATCCTGATTTATCTTATCTCGATATTACAACTTATTCTAAGCACTTTTTATATTAACTCCAGGTTAAGCCTCTTTAACTTCCTCCTCAAACCAATAAGGGGAAAAATCTGTCCATAAATACTTGAAACTAGTGTTTTCTGCTTAGAACAAGATTCGTATTTCGTCTTGTTTTAACAAAACTTGGTAAGTGAAAATTTCTTACTGCACTGACAGAAAATTTCACTTAAAATAGGACATTTTAACCTCAAAATTGGTGTTTTTTCAGATTTTTTTTCAGATTCGGCCTTTTTTTGCTGTGTACGAATGTCACGTTATTTTCGCTGCAGCTTCAGAAATCTGAAGTGTCTGCAGCAGATCTCAGTTCAGAGGAAATAAAACGAACGAGAAAAGAAAAGAAAAGAAAAGAGGATTTCAGAGCCGTTTGGACTCGGGGTCAGTAAATGTGAAAATGACGAACTATAAACGAAAAAGAGTCAGAACAACATTTTATACAGAAGAAAAAAAGATGTTTATACACAACACAGAACAGCAGAGACACACTGAGCCTGCAGAGAGAAGAAGAGGGAGAGAAGAAGGGAGGGAGAGAAGAAGAGGGAGAGAAGAAGGGAGGGAGAGAAGAAGAGGGAGAGAAGAAGGGAGGGAGAGAAGAAGAGGGAGAGAAGAAGGGAGGGAGAGAAGAAGAGGGAGAGAAGAAGGGAGGGAGAGAAGAAGAGGGAGAGAAGAAGGGAGGGAGAGAAGAAGAGGGAGAGAAGAAGGGAGGGAGAGAGGGAGATGGAGAGAGGGAGATGGAGAGAGGGAGACGGGGGGGAAAGACAGAGAGGGGGAGAACCAATAAGGTGAAAAATTTTGCCATAAACACTTGAAACTCGTGTTTTCTGCTTAGAACAAGATTCATATTTCGTCTTGTTTTAAGAAAACTTGGTAAGTGAAAATTTCTTACTGCACTGGCAGAAAATTTCACTTAAAATAGACATTTTTACCTCAAAATTGGTGTTTTTTCTTATTTTTTGATAGGCTTTTCTTGCAGTGTGTAGAGTTTAGAGCTATTAGCTCATTTTCATCTCCTGTCCCTGGTCGGGCTTTTACCTAATAATAGTTAAAAAAACAATATTCATACAAATATGTACAACAGTGCAGCATTTCCAACATTCCCACAGTCAAACACACACACACACACACACACACACACACACACACACACACACACACACACACACACACACACACACAGACACACACACACACACACACACACACAGACACACACACACACACAGACACACACAGACACACACACACACACACACACACACACAGACACACACACACACACACACACACACAGACACACACACACACACACACACACACAGACACACACACACACACACACACAGACACACACACACACACACACACACACACACAGACACACACACACACACACACACACACACACACACACAGACACACACACACACACACACACAGACACACACACACACACACACAGACACACACACACACACACACACACACACAGACACACACACAGACACACACACACACACACACACACACACACAGACACACACACACACACACACACACACACACACAGACACACACACACACACACACACACACAGACACACACAGACACACACACACACACACACACAGACACACACACACACACACACACACACACACACACACACACACACACACACACACACAGACACACACACACACACACACACACAGACACACACACACACACACACACAGACACACACACACACACACACACACACACACACA
Source organism: Odontamblyopus rebecca (assembly GCA_030686955.1). Classification (NCBI taxonomy): domain Eukaryota; kingdom Metazoa; phylum Chordata; class Actinopteri; order Gobiiformes; family Gobiidae; genus Odontamblyopus; species Odontamblyopus rebecca. The sequence continues at coordinate 2,898,723 of CM060654.1, read as the reverse complement.
CACACACACACACACACACACACACTGGTGCTAAATTGTTAATGCATTTGAATATAAGCTTAAGAGAGGATCATTCAGAAAAGCTCTCAAAACTAAGCAAATTATCCTTCTTAAGTTTACTGCAGTGGTGACGGTGGATTGGCTCTTTATCCATAACAAGCGGAGGCCGGGCGCTCCCTTAGAGAGAGGGGGAGGAGCTGGAGGAAGTGTCCGGGGTGAGGGAAGTCTGGGAGCCCCGGATAAGAGGAAGAACACGGACGGACGGACGTTTCCCATCTGCTGCTTCCGGCCTGATCAGGAGCAGCTCGGAGGAGGAAATGAACCTTTGTCCAGTTCACGTATTGAATTTCTCCTTTGCCACAGAGTTTAGTGCAGCGCTGGGCCATTTTTTTATTTATTGTTTTTTCCCACATGAGAAGCATAAAAATATTGTGGAGGCAAAAATGCTGAAGTCAATTCTGCAGAATATGAATTGTATTTCTTTATAAAAGCAGTAAATATCTCTTCTTTCTAATTCTCTCCAAATTAATGTCTCTATTTTAAAATTTTATGATGATATTTTATGTTTTTATTTGTTTGTATTGTGATTTTAATGTGTTTCTTATCCTGTAAAGAGCTTTGAATCACTTTGTGTTCGAATTGTGCTGTACAAATAAACTTGCTTCACTGTTCTGAGGCGCTGGTGAGACTGGGAAGAGTTTATTGACTGTGAGAAATGAAAAAGAGTCATTTAAAAAACACCTTTAAAATAAACGCACTGCAGTTTTCGTCCATGCTCGAGGTAAAATGATCAAATATGTTTATTTTCTAAGTCCAAATGAGCTTAAACAGGCCGGTCAGAGTCAAGGCCGTATGATTCTGTGATCCTGCAGAAATCCTCCAGGTTTTCCAGTCCCCTGCGATATTTGTTCTTTTTTTTGGCCTTTGTAAGGAGCCAGATTTGTTTAGATACGACAGACAAATACAAAAGCGCCATAGAAAACTGTACAAACAACTTGACAAACCTGAACGCGATTAATCCACCTCACTCACGGCCGTCTGAGGGGAACTCAAACCTGCGTGAGGTTTTACAGAAGTTTGTGCAGATTTCCTCCGGCTCCTCGTTAAACACCGGCGAGTGGAGAATGTCAGCGTCATGAACCCAGCCCATTAACATTTGGGTGTCATTCGGGGCCGATGGCTCCGTGCGGCCGCAGAAGATGAGCCGAGGAGCGCTGCGTTCTGGGTCACATCCGGGAGGCGGGCGTCGCGGTAACGTCCCCCCCCCTTAACGAGCGCGTCCGCCGCAAACATCGTTAAAGTCAGCGAACGCGCACACGGATCTATACCGCGCCTGCCGCAGCCCAATTAGAGACAAAACCAAAGGCGGCGGCGGCTCCTCTGATGAAGCCTGTCGCCGCAGCCTGTTTACCGCGCGTGCCCTGTGCTCCCACGCACCGGCGCGTCATTAGCTCGGCCCGATTTAAGAGCTTTTAGGGGAGGAGGAGGTGGAAGACGAGGCAATTATCCCGCGGCTCGATGCGAACAGCTCCGTGAGGACGTCTCCGGGCTGAAGTTTGAGGCGTGGCGCATTTGATTTCACACAAACCGGCGACGAGTCTGAACGTCGCCGACAGAGAACACGGACACACGAAAGGCAAAGGCGACGAAGTTATGGAGTTCCACCGAATGTCGCGGTCATGAGGAAGGAAAGGCCCGACATCGATCTTCTGCCGTCTTTACAGGGGCGACGGTGGCACAGTTGGTTCAGCATTCGCCCACTGACCCACAGTTATATAGAGAAATAGAAAGACGTAAGAACACTGGTTGAAAAATAATCAATCGTGCTCACAGGTAGATTTTCTTCTCGGGGCCTTTTAAACTCTGACACTGTTCTTCTGTTAATTTGTGGTTAATCTGGTGTCGTGTCTGTGCACTTCTACAGTCCCTTCTGTGTGTTTCGAATATTTTCTGTTCTGATCTGCCTCAGGACAGCGGATGTAAAGTAGCTATTGTGCTAATTCCTGCATATTCACACTGATGCCGTTTGTTGACATGTTGATTAATCTGCACTGTCCTCATTCAAATAAATAAAATAAATAAATAAAATAGCGTCGGTAGGACACTTAACTCACCTCTCCCCGGTGTCTGTGCAGTAGAACAGTGAGTCTCAACTCATTTACACCTAAAACACCTGCAAAAAACAATTATAAAAAACCTCTGCTCTTCTAGGCTAAAGGTCCTGATCACCTGAGGGTTTTGGAATAATTGTCAGTGTTTATGAAAACCTTAATATCTCGGCCTCTGAAGCAGATAAAAACATGAAATAACTAAATGTTGCACTACAAAGCATCCAGCATAAATGGTGTTAACCATAGGTCCGCGGGCCAAACTTGGGCCTGAAGCGCCACCCAGAGGGCCACAAAACACGTTCAGTTTTGCGCCAGTGGCCGCGAGGGCCGTGGGACTGCGGAGGTCATCAGCGTTTAGCTCATTCGCCCACTTCACACACACACTGCATTATTCTTTAGTGTCCAGATTTGAATTTTGTTGGCATCATACAGTTTTTAAAATATTATTTGGAATGTATTTTTTTATCACTACCGTTTTAACCAGGGAATGTTTTATATAACCGTACATAACTTTCCAACCGTAAAAGATCCTTTGAAAAAGCAGAGTTAGACCGATCCGAGCATATCTGCGGCTTTATCCTACGTCACACTCACGCTGTGTGATGACGGGAGCAAAACGAGTGTCCAATAGGAACTTTGTTTTCCCCAAACTCATGCGCTCCGTCCATTTTGATGGAGCCAAACTTTGCCAAAGAGTGAAGTGAGTCAAGATGGTCGACTCCTCTGACTGTGTGTGTTTATAACGAGGGAAAAAGTCGCTCTAAGTGGAGTTAATTCTCACACACATGGAAAATGACACATCTTGGTGTGTGTAATTGTGCATCTCTTTCTATTTTTATTTAAAGGTTTATTTCAGTCCAAATGAACAAATCCAAATGTAATTTCCACCCTGGAAATGCAGAAGTGCTGTGGCTCTGGCCCTGGACCTGACAGGAGCTGTTTCCAGGACTGGACCAGGAAAGTCATGGAGCCACTGCACTTTTTTTGTTTTTAGGGCAATAAGGAGATTTTTAATTTACTTACAGACTTGAGATTTTGCATTTTTGTAGCTGAGGCCCTAAATTAAGCATTTTTATGTCCAAAAAGTTGTTTATACATTACACGTTTGTTATATTATATTTATTTATTTTCCTTTCTTTGTGTGTATGTTTCTGGTCCTGTAGCTTTTATCACAGCCTCATGACACAACTACAGCAGAAGATTGTGAAATAACAGGTTGGACTGAACAAAAGGAGGTAGAACACTTCATTAGGGGTAAAAGGGGCAGTTTTAAAAGCAAAATTAAGAAAAAAAATCCAGGCGATGAGAAATGTACTAAAATTGTCCTCAGGTCTCCAAGGGTTAAACGTTATTCAGGTTTTGTTAACCTGTGAGTGGATTTGATTTATTATTGAATACAAATGAGTTCAGATCAATTAAATCTTGACAGTGTTAATATTTAATGGGCCCCGGGCCACTCTGCACTGGAAAAATCTGACCTCAGCGTCAAAAAGGTGAAAATCCCGACACGAGAAAATAAACGGGGGAAGCTTCTCTGATGAAAAACACCTGGAGCCCTGAAGGCAGAAAAGCCCAATATAACGACGACTTTTGAACATTTTTGTAGATGTTAAAGAGCCGGGATTACGCAAAATCAACTTTTTTAGAACTTTCTACCGTGTTATGTTCCCGCACAGGTTTCATGTCATCCATACGTGTTTCAGTAATCTAGCGATCTCTCCCACAAGCCGACATTTCAAGCAGTAATTCTCCATAAATATACAAAAGCAGGAGAGAAAACTGTACAAACAACTTGACAAAGCACGGACAGCAAATAGAGGTGGGATTTTCAAACCAATAAAACACATGCTGATCTAAATATGCGTTAGAGAAGCGTAATTACACCTCTTTAAAACACATTTTTACTCAAAACCTTCAGCTTTCTCCCATGTTCTGAGGTCGACTCCTCCTCAAAAACGTCACCACAGACTTTTACTGATCCTGCAAACTTGTTGGTCGTGGTTCTTTTGCCCCAAAGAGCCGTTTATCTTCTGCGTTTGATCCGTTTTTCAAAGCTGCTGAAGGAGGTGAACCAGTGCAGAGCCTCAGATCGTGAACTCGTCTCGGTCGGGACGAACTCGGCCGGGGAATTTCGCCAAAAGGGTTTTTTAAGTCGCTTCGTCATCATTCTGTTTGTGGGTCCACGCTCAGTTTGGCCCGACTGATCCACGGGTAAAACTGCTGCAGTGTCGTGTCACAAACCAACAGAAATGTCGAGGAGAAACTGTCATTCTTTGGTTTTCCAGTTGATGGAAATCTGCCGTAGCTTTTCCTCCAAATCGCCGCATTCCACGTTCTCCCGTCGCTGTTTACGTCACAACAGAGAGAAATATCCAAGCGCTGGAAACACCGTTTTAACTTAGACATTACCAGATATATTTTTTGGCTAAGCTCCCACACAAGAGACGCAAAATACAAACTCGGGATTTAGTGAAATTAATGAGATTTTATTAGCTACTATTTAAACTGCAGCGTCTCAACCACATTATCCATAGAAATCGTTCTCCACAAATAATGAGCTCAGTCCACAAACCCGCTCTGTGAATCCAGTTTTCTTTGTTCTTTAAAAGTAAAAAGTCTGGACAGTTCCTCCCGTGTGTCTGTTTCCATCCACAGGATCAGCCACAGTGACTCTACTTCCTGTGGACTTTATCTCCTCTTTTCTGCTTTAAAAATCCTGGATCTGAAGTTTTGCTCCACATTTCACACATAATAATCACACAGTTTATCTTGTGTCTAAAGAGGAAGTGCAGAGTCTGATCTTTGAACACTTCAGAGTCTCAGAGCGACTGGTTTTACTGTAGACAGGAAATGGCAGGAAACAGACCCGAGCCCCAACATAAGTTCTAAATCCACACTTTTTCAGCATGTGAGCTACTTATAAAACGACCAAGTCAAAATGATCTACCTACTACAAAAATGCAAATATTTTTATTTATTTATAAATATATTGAAAATCAGTCAATGTGGAACAGTACTTGGACTTAATGATCTTCATGTGGGAAAAGGCCGACTCAAATAAATACGTTTTTATAGATTTATCTACATTTTATCTGATAAATGTTAATTTAAGCTTAAAATAAGACAAACTGTACTGAACACTCTCCGCCCCTATTTGGACCCTTAACCACAGTCTGACAGCCCTTCTTTAAGAGAACTTCCACTGGCACTTTACAGAAAACTGAAGAAAGTGTGGAGGATTTCTAAACCTGGAGTTACATTATCTCACTGGTTTTACAGTGATATTGAGCAGCCTCTGCACATTTACCAAATGCACATGTACAGATGCATTTGTGGCATTTCGTCAAACTCCACCCGTCGCGATAGGTCTGCTTTGTGCTGTAGGCCTGCTCTGTGCTGTAGGCCTGCTCTGTGCTGTAGGTCTGCTTTGTGCTGTAGGCCTGCTCTGTGCTGTAGGCCTGCTCTGTGCTGTAGGTCTGCTCTGTGCTGTAGGCCTGCTCTGTGCTGTAGGCCTGCTCTGTGCCAACACAGTAACATACATTTTGATTAGTTTTTGCGTCGGGTTTCGTCGCCCTTGAATCAGCGCGCATTGAGGACAGAGCCTGTGTGCGCTCTACTTGGGAAGGAGCGAGAGGGCGAAAAGGCGAGGCAGATGGACAGGTAGGATTTTTTAAGAAGTTTAACCTGCCCTGTGATGCGCACTGTTACGCGAGGCCACACACATGTTGTGGACACGCTGCGCACGCTGACAGTCCGTGTGGTGACGCGCCGCGCAGTGTCCGCGGGCTCCGGACGAGCGCACAGGCTGCAGAGAGACGGCCCGCGCTCCGCACACCGGGACGAGTTTATTGCAGCGGCTGTAATGATCGTGCATCGCCCGACGAGTGTCATATCTTGAGTCTGAGACAAGACCGAGTCCAAACATGGTCCAAGACCTTAAAGAAATGGTCTCGAGTACTACATTACGTTCTACCTTGGCGATCTACCGACACTTCCTTGGCGATCGACTGGTCAATCGCGATCGACGTATTGGGCACCCCTGTTCTAAACATTTGTCCGAACACGTCTGGTTCTTGTCGGGTTTCTGTGCTCTAGTCGGAAACTCACTAACAAAATGAGGTGATGGTGAAAATGTTAGACCGTATTGAACAAATGTTTCGCTGGACCTGGAAGTCAGAGTCCTGCACGGGTCTGATTTGGACAAACTGCACCCGCCCGCACCTGTCACACCCCAATCCGCACCCGACCCGATCAGACCCGCGATAAAAACAAACCAACATCTGAACCGCATCCGAATGAAAATCTGTCCGAGAGCCAAAAAAGAGCCACAACTTTACACTCTCCACTCGTTAATTTTCTTTTCAGCTCCTCGAGTCACTTTGAGCTGCAGGACGACGTGTGTGAGGTGTGAAAATGAAAGTGGCAGATTTGTGGGAATGTGTAGCAAAAACATTTGGATTTTACATTTAATCATTTTTACATTTCACTAAAACACAGCCCTGTTTTTTGTTCACACATGATGTTTTGCAAACCGCTCCTGCGTCCAACACAGCACAACATTTTCCCCCCGTTTCATTCAAATTTGCGGTTCATCCGTCGGGAATCTGCAGGTACTCAAACCCGTGCAGGATTCTGCTGGAAGTCGCGTGAGACGTCAGACTTACAAACCGAATGGGCTCAATTCATGTTTACGTCACGAAACCTGAAGACATTTGGAAACATGTGGATGACGACTTCCTCTGGGCTCTGTTGGCAACAGTACCTCTGAAAAACATCTGAGAAACCTGAGAAAATGGCCCAGTTTTCTTCATCTAGACGTCACTGTACTGTTACGGCTCCTGGCCTCCAGTTCTTTGATTTGTTTTGTGTGTGTTTCCTGCTGTTTGAGCCCTGGTCCCTGGTCCCTCGGGCACCTGAACACTCGGCCACTCGCCCCTCACCTCCAGCCTCCTCCCCATATTTAAGGAGATTCCCCTCAGCTGTTCAGGGCTACTGGCCTTTGTGGTCAGTCAGTCATTTTATGTCTGTGCCTCTGCGCTTGGCTCTGAGAAAAGGCACTAGTTTGTTGTTTATTTAATGTGTTAATTTAGTTAAAGTCTTTCTTTTTCTGTCACTGTGTTTATGAGACACTTGTTATGTCAGTACTAACTCTGGTTGTTTGTTTCATTCTTTGTGGTATGTTTAGTTTTCTTAGTTTACTCGAGCCTTTGTTGCACTTTTGTTTAAACTGTGTAAATATTTGTTGTAGATATTTAATTTACCTTGTACATTCCTTTTAATTAAATTACTTTATTTATTCCATTTTTCCATCCTGTTTTTGTTGTTACTTCCCCTGCCCACAGCAGAGCTGGGTCATAACAGTGTTCTTTCTTTTTTCTTTTTATAAATTCTCTTTTCATTTGTGTTTGTGTCTGCTGTTGGACTCATAAATAATAACACTCGGACTGGTCCCACCCCCACTCTGCTCCTGTCACATGACCCTGTGTTCTCGCACCTGCCTGTTTTGCACTGATCACTGATACTCTTATACTCTATATTATTATACTCCTGTACATTTGTAAATTTTGTTATATTATAGCTTTTTTTTTCTACTTTATTTTATTCTATTATTTGTTGCATGTCAGTGTTTGTCTACATTCCGCTCCAAGTACCGCAGCAATTTCCTAATGTTGTGAACCTGTTCACTCATATGGCAATAAAAAACATTCTGATTCTGATTCTGATTATAACTTGTCTAACGTCATTAAAAATGTAAAAAAGATGCCATTGTAGCATCGCTTCTTCAGGTACGTGTGAATAGAGTTTATTGTGCATGTTTTGGGTTGTTGGGAAACTTAAGTAAAGAGAAACCCACTGACACACAGGCAGAACATGCAAACTCCACACAGAAACACCTCGTGCAGTCAGGGAATCAAACCGGGGACCATGCCGTCCCCACGCCGCCGGCTCTACACCAGTAAACAGCTCTTCGGGAGGCGCTCGTCCTTGTTCCAAAAGTCCATTCACCTTCAGTTTATCTGTGCTCACTCCACAGACCTCAGAGCGCCTCCACTACCAGGCAAAACAACACCGAAGCTACTATTTTTAGCCTTATTTACACTGCTTTGCTCCCAGGAGGACATCGGCAAACCGTTAAGTCAAAGCCGAGGAGCTGTTCAGGTAAGTGTGGAGTGGAAAACGATGCTCCTCCAGAGTCATTCCTCTTTTTTAATAAGTGATCTTTAAAATATCGAGCTTCGGCTGTGGCCTTTATTATTATGAATGACACAGACTGTGTCTCTGGAGTCTGGAGCCGTTCGGGATGAAGAATGGGACGAGTCTGAGCACATCCCCACGAGAGGCGAGCCGGACGGAGACTTCTGCACGTTTACACAGATCAGTTACAGCGAAGAGACTCAAAACACAGAGAAACAGAGCGACAGACGGACCGGGGACTCCTCCTGAGAAGTACAATCCACGTATCATTCGTTTTTCAAAATAAAACCAAAAAAAGGAACATGAAAAAATGACTTTTCTTCATTATTTGTCTCCAAAACTAAAATGAAAAAAACTGATAAGTGTTTTTTCAGACCATCAAGCCAATCACCAGGACTGGAAGCACTGAGTCCTGGTCCAGTCCTGCTGTAGACCTGCTTTAGACCTGGTCCAGTCCTGGTTCAGTCATGGTTTAGACCAGGTCCAGTCCTGCTTCAGACCTAGTTTAGACCTGGTTCAGTCCTGGTTCAGTCTTGGTTTAGTCTTGGTTTAGTCCTGGTTCAGTCCTGGTTCAGTCCTGGTTCAGTCCTGGTTCAGTCCTGGTTAAGTCATGGTTTAGACCAGGTCCAGTCCTGCTTTAGACCTGGTCCAGTCCTGCTTCAGACCTAGTTTAGACCTGGTTCAGTCTTGGTTTAGTCTGGATACCAGGAGTTCGGTTCGGGAAACGTCCGTTCTCCGTTTTTTCCATTATTAATTTAAACACAAAAGCGAAAAGTGAAAAAATTAATCATTATCACAATCTTTTTTATTTTGGTTTTGGAGACAAATAATGAAGAAAAGAGTTGTTTTTTTCGTTTTCTTATTTTTGGTTTTATTTTGAAAAAACAAATTAACAAATGACACGGATTCAGTAACATGTGACGATCGTATCGTCAACAGTCTCACAATAATGTCGTGGGCCGTCGCAGTTTATCAAATTACAAGTTTCATTGGTCAGATTTATTATTTTGGTGCAGAAACGGATAAAAAACAGAGAGAACTACATAGACCATGATCCTTTGCTCTGTTTCGGTCCAATCCACGTGTTGAAATAATGGTGATGAAGCACTTTTAAATCTTAATTATTTGGATTATGACGAGAGAAAAGCGGCAAATTCAGACTTTTGTCTTTAGCCTCCACAGAACTGGACTGTGAAGCGTGAGCTGCTGTGTCCAAAGACTTTCCCTTGTGGATCAATAAAGTCTAAAATATCAGATAATTATGGAACCGTGAGACGCATATCATGAAAATGTTGCACAGGGAGATGTGGATATCGTACTCACACACTAAGAGCTGCAGCGTATGAAGTTTACAGTGGATTGTGTCTGTTCACGTTCGTGTGTTTACCAAAATAATGAAGTTTGTGTTCTTTTCCTGCACTCAGAAAGATGAGTTTTTCTTTTCTTCTGTAAATATTCCTGCTCTCCTGTATCCTGTTCTGTGTGCAAACAGGGTTTTGGCAAAATAAGTGTTAAAACTTCAGCCTAAACCCTTCAGGCTGTAGAATAACTCCAGAGTTACGCATAATTTCTGTGTTAAATCACTGCAATATGATTAATGATTATGTTAATTGACTGAAGAAAAATAAACTCCCCGCATCAGAACGGCAGGATAAGGGCCAGAGTCTTACAGCACTTCATTTTCACTTCACTTTACAGCCTCATGTTTTATTCATTCACTCCACTGTGGGGTGAGATGCTTTTGTGGCCACAGACGCCCTGAGGCAGACGGACAGAAGTGAGGCTTCCCTCCGCTCAACTGAACCCAAAATATTCTTTTAATCTGCTGAGGAAAATGTTCACATTTGGTTTGCTGTAGTGACGTCTTCATTGGTATTTTCCATGTTGGACTCAGGCAGATGGTGAGAGTCCGACACACGCGGAGTCTGTGGAGCTGCCCACGAGGTCAAGTTACAGCAAACATTTTACGCACAAAGAGGTGTTTAAAGTACACAGACTGAGGGCAAGTTTACATGGAAACGGTCTGAAGCAGAGATGCAAAAGTGCGTTTTCCTTCTCACTCTTATTCCGCGTTTACACGAGCGTTTTGGGGAATTCTGCGGCACACGGAGACGCAAAACCTGCAGTTTGTCGATATGTAGTTTGCACGCCCAGAGCGTAGGGGGCAGCACCACCAGGACCAGATGCCTGAGTATGACCCTTCTGCTTCTACTTCCTCTTCTCCAGCGCCTCAACTCAAAACAACGAGGAGAAGCGTAATAACTCCACCAACTTCATGTGGACGGACGAGGAGGTTCAGCTCAACCTCACGGTAAATTATAAAACCAACGCGGCACTTGAAAATGTTTGTTTTTTTCTGAACTGACTCGTGCTCGTGACATAATCTCTACGCCACAGCCCACGAAAACAGTTTTCTGCCGTTTGCGACAACAGGGTGGAGCGTTTTCAGGATTTCCACTCTGGAGGCGATTTCAGATTTTGGCGTTTTCAACCCCCCAAAACGGTGTTGCATCTAAACGATATGGACGTCTGGAGAAATGTTTTGCGCTTTCCACCCGTCACCATTGTCGTGTAAACATAACATAACCTTACATCTGAAGGAATTTCAGGGCAATAACAAAGCTCCCTCATAAACCCCCTGGTGTTAAAACAGTGATCATTGTTTTTAAGGATGATCATATCAGGTAGAGGAACAGCAGCAACAGGTGAACACAACAGGGGCCTTTATGGTGTCATGGGAAACACCTTTAAGTGTAAAACAAATCCTATGAATTCATTAACCAGAATGAAAACTAAAACCAGATGATAATTACTTTTCTTCCACACATCTCGTTCCCCTTTTCCACCAGGGCAGTTCCGGTGCTGCTGTTCTTTGTTTTTCCACACAAATAAACTCTGGCCCTGGAAAACCGGTTCAACTCAGCACCAACTAAAGGCGGGTCCAGAAACCAGAACCTGTGACACAGGTGCTGGGGGCGGGGCTATAGTGACGCGCTTCTATGAGAAGTCGTACATAGGGGGGATTTTGACTTAGTTGAATTTAGCTTTGGAAATACTGTCACTTTGTGGACAAAAGTGAAACTGCACTCTCTGTGTTCTGCTTCCTGCTTAGTTTTCAGTGAACACCACCATTTCCAACACTGGAATTCCACTGGACATACACACTGGAGCCCTGGACATCATTTGGCTGTAAGTAAATATTTTGTGTTTGCACATGATACAAGGTGAAACTCCACTGAATTTTCATTTAATTTGGTTTCTCTGGGTCTACATGTAACGTTTATTTCGTATTTTTAGCTGCTAGTGATACTAGACCTCAGTTAACAAAGCCAAAATGAAACATTAAGTTTACTCTATAATTCAATAATTTCAACTAAGTTTGTTCTGTGATCAGCTATTCGCTCATTATTGACATTTTAAAACTAGAGTTAAAACTAAAGTGTAAACACAAAACTACCTCTGGTTTATCGTCAGCTTTTACTGGATTTATTTCACTTCTCTGCACATTTTTGGATTTCCCACAATCTGTTTTGTCCAATTACCTCCACATGGGCCAGTGCAGTAACAGCAGAGGGACACAGGGGGCGCTCCAGAGACCCTCCAGTTTATGTTCTGAGTGAATCGGCGCTGACAGGCTCCGTTAGACCCCCCTGTGGCCTCGCTCACTTACCCAGGACCGGGGCTCTCTGAGGGGGTAAATCAGAGCTGTTGGACTCGTCCTCCGGAGCAAACGGGAAAAACTGACGGGATAAACGGACGCGGGACTGATGAGGCTGCGTCCGGTCTCCGTGGGAACACTTAAAGCGACAGCACGAGGCCTGAGCTCGTTCGGCTTTAAAAAAACGATCACACCTGAACCTGTGTTGGCAGTTTTCATCGTTCCCGGTTTTCGGACGGGCTCCAATTCCGCTCGAATTCCTAGAGGCGGCAAGAGCGCTGATTAATGGCCGTCTGCAGGTGCTGGAGTTTGACTAATGACGACCCAGAGGGAGTTTACGGCGTATTTCAGACTGGTTTAAGCGGCGGGATTCTGGCAACTTAAATTCATATTTCAGCTTCACACTTTATCGTCAAAAACAAAAGCTCTAAAGCCGTTCACACGCTCAAATAAACGAAGCGTTCGGGAGTGTTAAGAGACAGTTTGGCGTTAGATTTAAATCGCAGACTATAAAAATGTAGGTGAACTGTTCCACGTTCCAAAGAGGAAGTGAAAATGGATGAGAAAAGGTTCATTCAAGGTCCGGTTCCACCTCCGTGAAGTCGCCCCATCAAACGCAAACCTACAAAAACTATGTCAATCGTTTGTGCTGCAAAAAGTTTCGTTTGTGCGATTCTGGTTCTTAAGATATTTGCAGTTTTATTTTCGGCCGATGACGTCGTCCAGAACCTCAGAATGTTGAATACATTGGCTGACGTAAAGTGCGTCGATGCTGCAAAAACATGTGAAACTGGATCAGTCCGATCACGTGACTGAATCCAGTACGATACTCATAAAAGAGCCGGACCGGGACATTCCAAACTGCACAAATATCGTGAAATTGATTTTTAATTTTAATTGTAGAATCAGTCTGAGTGAACAAGTTCCTTCTGTTTTCTTCAGGACCAGAACGTTAGAGTCGCTCAGTCGTTTCACTGATGCTCGTCGTTGTTTCCTTTAAACTCTCGTCTTTCTTCCCTCGATCGTTGTGGATAAATTCTTCATGGATGAATGTTTCTCCTTTGTCGACCTTGTTGGATGAAGATTTGGCAGATTTATGAAGCTGCTGGAGAATACGCCACATTCACCACAGAAAAACATTAAGCGGACGTTCCACAAACCTACAGTGGGGCGTTTCACTTTGGTTGAACGGATTTCCAAATAGCAGATCAGCCGTTAGACTTGTTTCTCCGCTGTGGGTGATGTCACACTCACTTCCACAGCCTGTGGTTTAAATGCACAAACTTCCTCCATTTTGTGGTTAGGAAATGGTGAACAGCGGCTCCAGATGTGCCAACGAGATCGTAAGTGACATCATTCTTTTAACGACTCCGGAGCGAAACCGCGACGGCGCGATTCCGAAATGACGAGCAATTCCACTGATTATAACGAACAGCCGGAATCAGCACGATGGGCTGTGAGGACACGAGATCCAGAGCTGCCCAGGAGAGAGGGGCAGAAAAAATCACAATAATAATACTGCATTTACTTTATCCTGTAGTGTTTTGGGGATTCGCAGAGGTGTTATGTTGTATGACTCATTCACTCCTCACTCTTGGTGGTAAAGTGCTGCCGTATAATCACAGAAATTCAAGTTTTTCCACTGCTCGTCTCAGTCCAAAGTCTCTCTGGTCAGCGAGGGTCAGCACATTTGTGTCAGGGCACTTTTTTTTGTGTGTGTGTGTGACACTTTTGGCTTTTGCAAACTTATCACGGAGGTTACACCAGACTTTTCTGCACTGGTTTTCGTCAGATTCTAAAATGTCCGCGACTTCTCTCCACGAGTTTCTTGCCATTTGGCTCTTTGTCGTCACCGAGCGCCGGGTTGTAAAGACGTCTGTATTTCCTCATCGTTTCCTCCAGCTGAGACTCAAAACAATCCATTTTTTTCTTGTTCCGCACCGGCAAAGAAGCAGCTGTTGGATCTACGCTCCTACTGGCTGCAGCAGATAAACCACGGCCACATAAACAGAACCAGTCAGAGACGCCAAACAAAGCTCTGCTCAGCTGAGGTGTCGAGAACGGCCGAACAGGAACTGGCCGAACAGGAACTGGCCGAACAAATCCTCATTTTGTTCAGCCAGTTCGTTTGTCTTATGGAGGATGAATAGGCCTTTACTCCGACTTTCAGTCAGTGTTGAAATGGACCGTTCCCTCAACATAAAACCTCTGGAAGGTCTTGGTGTATTTCCTCTGGAAGGTCCTATGGCATAAAAAGCCTGTAGCGCCTCAAAAATGTTGATCAAAAATGTAAATCTTTGCTACTTCCTGAGTTTGCCTCTTGCACGGTCACACTGCACTTCTTTGTTCGTTAAAATCCCCTGAGATGATGTGAAAAACTGAGCTCAAAGAGTGAAATAGTAAAGGAAACACAAGCACCAAGGAACAGGTTTTGACCACAGAGAAAACCCAGTGTGTTTAAACTCACCCTACAGGCGATAAAAACTGTTATTTGAGTTGCAACAGCCAAAAACTGCACAAAACATGTGTAAGTCGCACTTTTTGGGGGAAATTTAATTGATAAAATCAGTATTGAACAGTACAATACTGAAAAAGTGATATAAGTTATAGTAATAAAAACAACAGAATAGAGAACAACCCGTGTATCATTTGTTTGTTCGTTTTTCAATATAGAACCAAATCTTTTCTTTATGATTTGTCTCTAAAACCAAAATGAAAAAACGGATGATTTGTTTTTTCATTTTTGATTCATATTTACGATTCATATATTTGGTCTATGGACTGTCCGTGTAAAAAATGTAAAATATAAATGTAAAATATAAATGTAAAATATAAATGTAAAATATAAATGTAAAATATAAATGTAAAATATAAATGTAAAATATAAATGTAAAATATAAATGTCATATATAAGTCGCAGGAAACACCCAAACCCTGAAAAAGTGTGATTTATAATCCGAAAAATACGGTATTCTGATTGATATGTTGATTAACCACTGAGCCAATGTAACTCCACATCCAGAGGCAGAAGCTGATGCGCACTTGTCTCCATGGAGATGTTATGGCTGCCTGAAAAGTTCCACAGTACGGCATTAAACTTATTTGAGCATTTATTCAGTTACAGCTGTTTTACTGATCAACAACGCACTGAAAAGCGGACGCTCTTATGGTGAGCAGACTCGCCTCTCCGCAGATCTGGCCAGTTTGAGGCCACGCTGTTGAACGCTGCACGTACTCACATCTCCATGGCAACAACCAGGTGGCAGATCCTCCGTCAGAAAGGTTCCACAGGGCATCTTTAACCGTCACTAAACAGATTCTCTACAGGAGTCGACAGTTCGTCTATAAAACCCTGTAGATCTGTCAGTCCTCAATAAACAATAGAGAAACGTCAGGGGCAGACAGGGGCAGGCAGGGGCCGGCAGGGGCCGGCAGGGGCAGATAGGGGCAGATAGGGGCAGATAGGGGCAGGCAGGGGCAGGCAGGAGCAGATAGGGGCAGGCAGGGGCAGGCAGGGGCCGGCAGGGGCAGGCAGGGGCAGACAGGGGCAGGCAGGGGCAGGCAGGGGCCGGCAGGGGCAGGCAGGGGCAGGCAGGGGCAGACAGGGGCAGGCAGGGGCAGGCAGGGGCCGGCAGGGGCAGGCAGGAGCAGATAGGGGCAGGCAGGAGCAGATAGGGGCAGATAGGGGCAGGCAGGGGCTGGCAGGGGCTGGCAGGGGCAGGCAGGGGCAGGCAGGGGCAGGCAGGGGCAGATAGGGGCAGATAGGGGCAGATAGGGGCAGGCAGTCGGGAGCATTGCAGGAGGATTGCACCAGGAGATTTTTGATGGAGGATTTTTCTAGTGCAGAGAACATGAAAGAACCAGAGAGAGAGAGGGATGAAACAGAGAAAGAGAAGAAGGGAGGAGAGAGATGAAGAGAGAAAGGAGGGAGGAAAGGACAGAGGGATGGAGAGAGAGGAGAGAGAGTTTAATAAGAGGAAGAGAAGAAGAAGAGAGGAGAGAAAGAGAGGGAGAGAGGGTTTAATCAGAGGAAGAGAGGAGGAGAGAGGGAAGACGGAGAGGAAAGGGGGAGAGAGGGAGGAGAAGGAGGAGTGAGAGGGAGAGATGGAGAGAGAAAGGAGGGAGAAAAGAGAGATGGAGGGAAGGACGGAGGGAGGGAGAGAGAGGATTTAATCAGAGGAAGGGAGGGAAGGAGAGAAAAGGGGAGAGGGGGTAGAGAAAGTGAGGGAGATGGATGCAGGGAGAGAGATTAAGACGAGAGACGAAGATAGATAGAGGGAAAGAGATAGAGAGAGGGAGAGATGGAGGAGGGAGGGAATGAGATGGGGAGAGATACGGCAGAGATGGCAGAGAAAGTGAAGGAGATGGATGGAGACGATGAAGAGAGATGGAAACAGATGTAGAGAAAGAGACAGAGGGACGGAAAGAAGATGAGAGAAACAGAATCAAAGACTGAGAGGAAGAAGAGAGGGAAACAGAAAAAGAAAGAGAGTGAAGAGCCCCCACCCCCAGACTCAGGGATTCTGCGTCACACGGCTCCATCTAGTGTCCGACCAGAAACAAACTGAACAAACAAAGAACCGACGTCACCGACAAAAATAAACAACTCCCCTTATGTCACAGATAATACTCCCTACAACTGTACAACTGACCTTATGTCACAGATAATACTCCCTACAACTGTACAACTCACCTTATGTAACAGATAATACTCCCTACAACTGTACAACTCACCCTTATGTCACAGATAATACTCCCTACAACTGTAAAACTCACCTTATGTCACAGATAATACTCCCTACAACTGTACAACTCACCTTATGTCACAGATAATACTCCCTACAACTGTAAAACTCACCTTATGTCACAGATAATACTCCCTACAACTGTACAACTCACCTTATGTCACAGATAATACTCCCTACAACTGTACAACTCACCTTATGTCACAGATAATACTCCCTACAACTGTACAACTCACCTTATGTCACAGATAATACTCCCTACAACTGTACAACTCACCTTATACAACAGATAATACTCCCTACAACTGTACAACTCACCTTATGTGACAGATAATACTCCCTACAACTGTACAACTCCCCTTATGTGACAGATAATACTCCCTACAACTGTACAACTCCCCTTATGTGACAGATAATACTCCCTACAACTGCACAACTCACCCTTATGTAACAGATAATACTCCCTACAACTGTAAAACTCCCCTTATGTCACAGATAATACTCCCTACAACTGTACAACTCCCCTTATGTCACAGATAATACTCCCTACAACTGTACAACTCACCTTTATATAACAGATAATACTCCCTACAACTGTACAACTCACCTTTATATAACAGATAATACTCCCTACAACTGTACAACTCACCTTTATATAACAGATAATACTCCCTACAACTGTACAACTCACCTTTATATAACAGATAATACTCCCTACAACTGTAAAACTGACCTTATGTCACAGATAATACTCCCTACAACTGTACAACTCACCTTATGTAACAGATAATACTCCCTACAACTGTACAACTCACCTTATGTCACAGATAATACTCCCTACAACTGTACAACTCACCTTATGTCACAGATAATACTCCCTACAACTGTAAAACTCACCTTATGTGACAGATAATACTCCCTACAACTGTACAACTCACCTTATGTCACAGATAATACTCCCTACAACTGTACAACTCACCTTATGTCACAGATAATACTCCCTACAACTGTACAACTCACCTTATGTCACAGATAATACTCCCTACAACTGTAAAACTCACCTTATGTCACAGATAATACTCCCTACAACTAGAACTAATTCTGTTTTTCTTCATTTTCTGCATTTTAGTGCAGTGCAGTGTGTTAAGTTTGGGACTGAGTTTGTTTTGAATTCTACTTCGATCATTTCCGGAAATGACCAAAACCGGCCCAAAAATATCGGCAGAAATCACGACCGTCGGTTCCTCTGGGTCCTAAACAAAGTCTGGTCCATGAAGAGAAAAAGAGGGAAAAACACACAGATCAGCTGATCTCTAGTTTAGAGGAACGTCTGTCCAGGAAAAACAGACAAAACATGAAAGAGCCACTGTCCAAATGCAAACCTCACTGATGGCGCCGGTAAAAAAGTACAAAACAATAATACTAGAAAGAGTCCAGGATCCTTTTTCTCTTTGGACTCCCCAGTGTTCCCATCACCAGTGCTCTCTGCACATTCTGCACATTCTGCACACTCTGCACACTCTGCACACTCTGCACACTCTGCACACTCTGCACACTCTCATTATGTGTGATATCATTGTGACACAGCCTCCTCTGACGTTCAGAGTCTGCTACACAGTGGCAGAGTGGCTAACACTTTCTGTGTGGAGTCTGCATGTTCTCCCCGTGTCTGGAGACGTTTCCTCCAGGCTCCGGTTTCCCCCATCAACTCAAAACATGCTAACCGTCCTCGAAGACCACGACATCGGTCGAAGAGGGGTTCAGAGGGGTTCAGAGGGTTCAGAGGGTTCAGAGGGGTTCAGAGGGGTTCAGAGGGTTCAGAGGGTTCAGAGGGGTTCAGAGGGGTTCAGAGGGTTCAGAGGGTTCAGAGGGTTCAGAGGGGTTCAGAGGGGGTCAGAGGGGTTCAGAGGGTTCAGAGGGGTTCAGAGGGGTTCAGAGGGGTCAGAGGGGTTCAGAGGGTTCAGAGGGTTCAGAGGGGTTCAGAGGGGTTCAGAGAGGTTCAGAGGGGTTCAGAGGGGTTCAGAGGGGTTCAGGGGGGGTCAGAGGGGTTCAGAGGGGTTCAGAGGGGTTCAGAGGGGTTCAGAGGGGTTCAGAGAGGTTCAGAGGGGTTCAGAGGGGTTCAGAGGGGTTCAGGGGGGGTCAGAGGGGTTCAGAGGGGTTCAGAGGGGTTCAGAGGGTTCAGAGGGGTTCAGAGGGGTTCAGAGGGGTTCAGAGGGTTCAGAGGGGTTCAGAGGGGTCAGAGGGGTTCAGAGGGGTTCAGAGGGGTTCAGAGGGGTCAGAGGGTTCAGAGGGGTCAGAGGGGTTCAGAGGGTTCAGAGGGGTCAGAGGGGTCAGAGGGGTTCAGAGGGGTCAGGTGCACAGAGGCAGTGAAGTGCTGCCCCCGTGACCCAGGCGGATACAGCAGAAGAAGACGGGTGGACGGGTTTACTAAACCAAGCAGGTGTCATATTGGACATCAAAAGAAAATCTCAATATGCTTTAATAACAGTTTGTTTCTATACACTTCACATTACTCACAACTTAGATGAATATCCCAACCATGTTTTAGAAAATAAAACTATTTTAAGGTTATTCTCAGTTGCACCACAGGACATTTTACACTAAAAATGCTTCATATAAATGTTAAACACAGATTTCTGCTTCTGACACTGGAAATATTTGAAAAAATTCAATAGAAACAAATATTTTTTATATTTTAAAATTTGCCTGTTGAAAATCCTCATACAAATATATAAATCAGGTCCTGCTGCAGGAGTTGGGAGGAGTGCATGAGGCAGTCTGTGTGTGATTGTAATGTAAACCTGTAAGTTTTGTTTTGTATTGTACTGTATTGTGTATCACTAGGTTTGGGCAATATCCAAATTTTGATACTGTTAAACCTTCACAGCATTTTAAACAAGACGACGAAGACATAATTAAATCTATAATGCAAGTTGGTATCAGTTAAATCTGTATTTTCCATCGTATTTAGAGACACAGATGGAGAAACTTTTGTGGAATGTGAACTAGAAACCGCACACACAGACTCGTTTGTGTATCAGGTTCCAATCAAACAGATGTCGGGAGCTCCTGCGGGATAAAAGTCCTCACTCCAAACCTCACGGACTAACAGGACAGAGGAGGCGTGTGGTGGAGCTGGCACCGGACTCAGATTCCGCCTCATCCTCAGAGTATCTCCTCCACAGACGCTCGCAGGACTCCACAGCCTGAACCCAGGGGAGGGGGTGGTCCTGGCACCGAGGACAGCGCCAAAGCAAAAACACGAGAAACACGAGAACTGCAGAACATTTGAGGAGACGAGGAATTCTATCTGAACGAGTAATCCAGACCTGCTCATGCTCACAGCAATAACAGGGAAGGGGAGAGACGAGAGGAGCACAGCGGAGTAACTCATCCAACAAGTATTTTCCCTGCAGTGTATCACTGCTCAGAAGGACAGAATTCAGCCCAAACCAGGCTGATCTGTACTGAGCTCTGCACCTTATCAATCTGAAACAGCTGTCACTGAAAGAAATCAGAAAACACTGCACGATTTTCACACACTAACATGTCCATCCTGACGCTAAAACAGGCTGAAGTTCGTCTGTCGATATTACGATATTCTACAGAAAAACAAGACTGACTCGAAAATGCTTTGACGATATGGATGGAACGATATCCAAATCTCTCTGTGCGATATTTTCACCATAAACATCTCACGGTACCAGATTTATTGCAATATTTTGTGGTGAATCTGCTCCTTTTTCCTCTAAAAATGCTTCACAAGACTTAATCCAAAGAATGAAGATGTAAAAGTGCTTAGAACAGTTATTTCTTCATGTCGTCTGCACTGAAACGGAGCAAAGGATCATGGTCTATGTAGTTCCCTCTGTTTTTTTTTTAACAATTTCTGCATCAGAACTGTTCATTTAAGCAAAGAGACTCTGGATTTCAGATATTGTGATGCTCCACCAGATTATCGACACACGTTTGACGATACGATATCACCAGATTTACGATATTGTTATATCCCTGTTTATTACATTTTCTTGCTTCTTCACTTGTAAACCATCAGAAATCGTGGAGCTCGGACTCAGACCAAACATAACACATAAAACTGTATAAAGTGTAAAAAGTCTTGTGCGGTGAGGAAAACAGTGCACTTAAACCTAACGGAGAAGGCGGCTGCACACAGACTTAAACACACAATTTGCAGCAAGGACCATAAACGCCGTCTCATTACCGAAGCCGCTCAGACGTGCGGAATAGTCCGGGCCTCGTGTTCCTCACTCTGACCACTGGCCAACATAACCGCTGGGTCTGTACGAAACTCAAATCGATGAGAAACCGGCGTAAATGTGGCAGAAGAACAGACCGAGAGCTGCTCGGGCCGATCCAGGACGGGGGAAAGACGAACAGAACGCAAAACGGACGCCTTGAGCTTCTTGTAATGTCATTTCCTCATGAAAAACACTGCAGAGTGACACGTTTCATTGGTGCGTGTTTGAGTAATAGTGTGTTTTTTCAGCTCAAAGCGTAAAGTTATTTATTGGTTATAACAGTGCAGAATCCCTATAGTTTAAACTGGGCTATTTTGAACATTACTTTCAATATACGACATCTATGTCTGAGTATCTGGTACCCAAAGTCTGAGAACCAAAACACACTGGAACAATTCACTTTAAAGGTCCAACATGACGCAAAAATGACTCTTATGAGCTTTAAGTTAAGCTCTAATGTTGTTCCCTCCTCAAAAACAGACCTGGAGTTGTGTTTTGTTTCATTTTGTTTCATTTGCCACGTTTACGAGAGCTTCAATACTGAATAAAAATAGTTTAATTCTGAATAAAAATGAATTCCGCTTTAAAAAAAAGACCATGTAAACACTTAATCCTGAAGTCAGTGGGTTTATTCTGATTTTAACCCCTGGACAGGGTTTTAGAGGTTTTTGGGGTTTTTTTTGTTTTTGTTTTTTTGTTTTTACATTTATTTGTATATTATAGTTTTATCTATTGAGAGATATTGTTAATAAAATATATTTTTATTTTAAAGCCGAATGAATTTCTTCCTGGATCATGTAAACGTTTCTTCTTCTTCAAAATAATCCCGGTGGTTGGTGCTCGTTGGCTCGTCCTTCTGATCCGGCTCCTCCAGTCGTCTCTTCGGACTTTCCTCTACTGCTCTTTGGATTCTTTTAATTTTTTTTAAATTTCATTTTCCTTTTTCTCATATGCCTTTCATTTTGTCATTTTGGATTTTTTATTCAATTTTTTTTTCATCTTTTCATTTGTCTGTAATTTTTTTGTCTTTTTTTATTTTTCATTTTTTAATTTAATTTTTCAACATTTTTATTTTTTATTTATTTTTTTTAATTTGTCTGAAATTTTTTTCACATTTTTTGGTTTAATTTTATGTATTTATTTTTTTACTTTTTTGTTTTTTCTTTCATTTTCTTGTCTCATCATTGTTCATTCTCTGTGGATTTGTGAGCGGGATGTGGGAGTGGGCTGAGGTGTGGCAGCCTCACACTCAGTTTGTCTTCTTCCTCCTTCTCCCACACTCTTCCCTTCTCCTCCTCAGCTCACAGACGGAAAGCCTGAGGACAGAATTCTCCAGCTGCTGCTTCATTATCATCAGAACCACTGCGGGAAAAGTTTGGATCGTGTTTGTGTCGGCGGCGAAACGACAAACGGAGATGACAGAAAAGCCGGGAGCAGCTGAAGTGTGGGTTTTCTTCCCAAAGACGGAAATACGTTTGTGTCGCTGTCCGATCAGAACCTTCCCCACCCCCAGACGCTGAGTAAAGAAATACAGGAAATTTAACGTGTTTTCCATCAAAACCTCAATTCAGAATTATTATTTCCACGTAAACTTGAAGGAGAATATTTTAATTCCGAACTAGTCAATCCAGAACAGCTCTTTTTACCTTTAGTTCAGTAGAGATGGACAGTTCCAGGTCTGAAATGATCCATAAGATTCTCGTGAAAGTGTGTGGATTTTGAAAACACAGTGGAGCACTTCCTGTATTCATCCATCCATCCATCTTCTCCCGCTTAATCCGGCTGGGTCGCGGGGCAGCGTGCTGCCCAATACTCATAGCACCTGACCCCCTATGAACCCCTCTGCAGGTGGTGAGCCCACAGGAGGGTGGACAACATGGTCCTTGATGTTAGTTCATAGGGGTGAATTACTTAGTGCAAAACCGTTCCATGGACGCAGGAGACTTTTCTATTACGGCCAAAGCTCTGAACGTTTGTGCCAGAGTGAGACAAATGAGAGAGAAAAACGTCCATCTGGTCACTCTCATTAATTGCCCGTAACAGTGAAAGTCCCGTTTAATGTGTTTAATGGAGCTGTCGATATAAAACACACTCTGAACATTTTACGGGGGTTGTGCAGCAGAACTGTGTCCGTGAAGGCGCTCGTGATGGTTCGGCAGAGTGGATTACATGAGACATTACAACGTGATCGATCAGAAGTGCAGACGGAGGTGCTTTCGGCGAAGGACGCGCGGAGAAGACTTTACGTTCAGACCGATTCAGGCGCCTCCGTTTTGAGCCGACGCCAAAAACAGCAGGTACGAGGGCGAGGTACAAGTGTCTTCATGTGGGTCCAGTCCAGACCGGGGACTTAACTAACGCAATTAACCGAGCGCAAGTCATTCAGTTTAGCATCTAAGTGCTGAAGAGTGAAGCCGTGTAAATATGGCCGACATCGTTTCGTCTGCAGATGCCAAAAAGTACACAGTTCACTTAAACACACCGTCTTTTACACATACAGTGCATAACAAATTCATGAGAGAAAATAGGGCTTTGATTTGCATATTAATTCCTTAAGATCGACTCGCACGTCCAGAAGATCGATTTAATTTTTAATACATTTTCCCCGGTGAACTTTAACCCCACTCATGACTCTGACAACACGAACCCCAATCCAGATCAGATCAAATCAAACTGCGGTAATCGATTCTGTACTTAATTGGTTCTTGAATTTGAGTTGATCCCCAGTCCTACAAGAAAATATAAATAACTTCATAGTATAACTGGAATAACAAAATAGTCCTTGGTGACAATTAATAACCAAAAAGGTGAATATTTAGTGTGAGATAACAGCTGTGTTCTGATTGTTTTTATGTCATTTTGCAAAGTCTCTTTTGTTATCGAGTTCCATTTAGTTCCAGCTGTTCCCAGAGACTTACTGTGGACGAAACTTTGGTGATGTTTAGAATGACGTTTGGATTTTTTTTTTGTGAAATCTGATTTTTTTTTTTTTTGCGAGGTCGTTCACGTTTCCAATTAAACGCGACTCGTGTGTGATCTCCAGCGTGAACTTTAAACGCCCCAAAAGTGTCCCGCGTCAGCCCTGGAGACACGACGACGTCACAGCAGCAGCTCCGGGTTTACGGGAGTCGCCTGAACGTGGACGCCGCACTGAGCTCCTGGAGATTTTAGAGTCGCTGTTGTACCGGAGCCAGAACATGTGCAGCTGATTTTGTTATGAGGAGGAGATCGAGAAGGAGAAGGACGAGGTTTTTGTTGAAAGGAACTGTAGGTCGGGTGTAGGTCGGATGAACGCGATCCCACCGTTCAGACTGAAGTCGCACGTCAAAAGATCGGATCTGTTTCGGTTTTAGCAGCACAGGTCCAAGTGGCCTGGGTCACATTTGAAAAAATCTGATCTGTGTTGTTCAGACGGTCATTAAAAGATCAGATACAGGTCGCATCAGGGTGAAAAAATCAGATTTGAGCAGTCATAGGTGTCATTTTTGGAACACATTAAACTATGGAGAGCAATAATAGTTCTGTTTTAGCATTAAAGATCTGGTTTTGATTTTAAAAAAAAAAGATCTTGCATAAACTGGAGGATGAACCATTACAGAAACATATAAAGATATTTCAGCAAACACCTTATAGTGGGCAAGGCCGGATTCTCCATATGGGCCAGTGGGACGGCGCCCACGGGCCCCAACCTTTCACCGCCAGAGAGAGGGCACCACATGACACAAACTTTTCTATTATTTACTATTTTCTACTATTTTTCATCAATTTGTGTGTTGTGTGCAAATGTTAAATGGCGATGCTTAACTCGCTAATTTCATAACAACAACAATAATAATAATACTTCCCTGTCTGTCAGCTGACTCAGTGTACAAGTATGCACTGTATATTTTTTTAAAAACATGGGAGAAACAAAAAAAATTGTATATAGTTGGATGCTGGGGGGGCACCTGTGAGTTATAGTGACCAGGGGCCCCGTATTGGCTTAATACAGCCCTGATAAGCTCTCTATTTGAGCAAAATGTGTCTTACCCCAGTGCAGATATTATATTATACTGTATAAGCAGCTTTGGTGATCAAAACAAATCTGCTGTGAACTGTCTGTATTGAATCATAAAGCGTTTTACAGTCCAATAATCAGAACGTGCACATTATAAACTTATAAACTCGCAGCAGTGAATAATCAGGAAGCTCTGAATGCACGAAGTAAACGAGGAATAACTTTGGACATCTACAGACTGTTTAAAATGAAATATTTCCGCCTAAAAATCAGCTCTGTGTAGGTTGTAAAGACTCACCATGGTCTCCTTCCCGATGGGGGCGGAGAAGACGTACTCGAGCTGGAAGAGGACGGCCAGGGCGGGGTGAGGGACCAGGCCGAGCTGGAGGCCGCTGCGGAGGACCAGCTTCTGCGAGGACGACCTGGAACAAACGCCGGCAATAAGAGAGGACGTTTAAGAGGCGAAGGTCAGAGCCACCGGGAATCAGCATCACCGCATCTGCCCCGGAGGAGGCTGCAGGGGCCGGGGCAGCGCAGACGGGCCCCGGACGCACTCTGGGATATAAATAGGTTCAGGTTTGTGAGAGTGACTAAAGCTGAAGGACGAGCGGGAGGTGTTTTCTGCTCGTTTCTGTTTCCTGTGTGGAATGTGTCTCTTAGTACAAGTGATTTTTATAATTCTGACTTCCTTTAGTGGATCGTACCTGTGCTCAATATGTGCCATAGTTTTACATCTGCATCGTTTAAGAGTTTGTAGAAAAAAGTTGGAAAAGAAACACACAAAAATACAGGAAGAAGAGCTGAGAATCTCTACCTGTCACCACAGAAAAACCCCTTATCCAAAATGCTAAATGTCCATGCAAAGATGAGGGAGCAGGCGGCAGCACGAGGTGAGCACAGGGTTGATTTATTGTGTGATTTGGAGGCAGTACTTCACTTGTGTGCGTTTAGACGAAAGAGTTTCGCCTGGACAGACCAGAAAACGGGCGAGCGTGCGTCTTCCTACGCTCTTCCCGGGGACTGAACTCTCACAACTGTTAAAACAAGATGAATTCATTCTAATTTCCATAAATGCAAGATTTCAAATCACACGAGAGCAGAGCTTTTTTTTTAACATTTGGACCAAAACGATGCTGCCCGATCCTACGAGTATCACCCATTAAACGTTATGTAGAGGATTTTCCAAGGAACGAGAAATACAGCGTGTCGTTTTTCAAATGTTGTGCCTTAGTAAGAAACGCCCGTCCCGCTTCCTCCTCCTGTTTACAGCCGGTGTACGTTCAGAATGAATGAAGTCGAAAACAAGTTCTCTCCTCTACTGGCTACAACTAACCAACTACTACAACAACAAGCAGCACTTTTCTTTGCATTGAAAATTACATTTTCAGACACAGGATGTCGCATTTGTTTCCTGAAAAAACGTTTGGCAAACTCTTGGAAATAAACGTTTTCGAATGACGAGCGGAAGTTTCCTGTCCAGAAGTAACTCGGTGACCAACGCGTCAGTATTTAGATCCTTTGTTTGCTTCAGTCGCGCCATCGATGGAAGGAATCATCAATCGAGAATCACCTTAATTTGGCGAATTGGTCGTGGATTCTTGTCCGCTGTCGCAACAAACTCTGTGCGAACGGCGAGGAAGCTGCAGCTCGAAAGAGGCGCTAAGAACTGTTGCGTTGGTCGAGTAAACGGCGTCCGGCCTGTGTGGAGTGTGTGCAAGACGGACATAAACCATGTAATCCCAGCGCTCCGGCGAGTCAGGTATGCTAGAAATGTAGGGAAGCGCAGTTTTCTATTTTCTAATGTTTATCTGGCCACAACGAATTTTTTTGGTCGTCATAATTACAAGTTGCATGTCTACAAAGCTTTCACTGACAATCTGAAACAAAAAAAATAAATCCTCCATACAACCTTTAAGAACATCACGCTGAAGAAGGAAGTGGGCGTGCACCGCTGGGAGGTGAAAACGGGGGTAACTCGGCAAAATAATGTACAAATAAGCGAATAAAGATTCCTCAAACATGCACAAATCATTCCAACTACAGGAACTGCGAAGAAGCTACTATTACGTGCTCAAAAGTCGCTTTTGCCCCACCAGACGAATTCTGATTATAAAAATACAGGCTGCAAATATTACCGCAGGGAGAAACAACACATCGAATTATAAATCTCATTCCGGAGACGGATTCCGAGGAGCGCCGGACGGTCCCAGAGCCGCCGTGTTACTGTCAGACCCGGAGCTGGGACGTCCTTGGCTTCTCCGCAGGACGTGTCTTTATGTAACCCAAAGTCAGGCCGAGGACAGCGCCGGGAGCCAGGGGCCCGCACGGAGATCAGGTCCCGTCGCATAATGAGGGTCTAACGGGAACGGAGAGAACCACAAAACCCGCCATTAACGGTGCCGATTTCACCGCTTCCGCCGTCTTTCTGCCAGATTTGACACACAAGAGACTCCATTTCCGAGTCCTCCAGGCGTTCGGGCAGCGTATATTATCCCAAATTGACTTTTTGAGCGTTTAACTACCGCATAATGTTGTGTCCCTGAGAGTTTTGCATCATTAACCGATCAGGAATTTTTTATTGCTCCCAAAATAGTGCAGAAACTGGGGCATTTAAAGAGAGAATATTACGCAAAATCGACTTTTTGGAGCTTTCTACGGCGTTATAACATCTCACAAACATGACTAAAGAGGATTAAGAGTCATCCATGCATGTTTAAGTCATTTAGTGATCTCTCCATGGCCATATTCAAGCTCTAGTTATGGTTGGCGCTAAAAAAAATTGTGTATAATCCCAGAGCGTGTGTCATTATAACATCGTTTCTGCATTTAAAAAAATACCTAAAGTTGTGTTGTTCTGTTTCATTAATCGTGTTTACATACAGTTCCTGCTCGGAAATCACTCCGTTTGAAATTTCCCAGAATTGTGGTGTCACTGATTTTTTTTTTTGTTTTTTTTGTTTTTAGCAGGAAGCAAAGTCGTCTTTACACAGATCTGGCAACTTACTGAAAAAATAAATAAATAAATAAATATTTTCCTCATTATTTTTCTCCAAAACCAAAATGAAAAAACTGAAAACTATTTATTTTTTGAGTTTTCAATTTTGTGTTTAGAAAAAAGAAACGAGAACGACCGCTCCCACTCCTGCTTCTGTGTTTGGACCGCCGATCACCAGGACCGGACCAGGACTAAACCGAGACTAAACCAGGACAAAAACAGGACTGAACCAGGTCTAAACCAAAACTGAGCCAGAACTGGATTAGGACTAAACCAGGACTAAACGGGAAACACTTGAGTCCTGGTGCAGTTCAGCACCAGGACTCAAGTGTTTCCCACAGAAAATCGGTTAGTCAAGGTGGTGACCGGGGAGGTGAGGGGAGCAAAGACCTGGTCCAGTCCTGGTTTAGTCCTGTTTTAGTCCTGATTTAGTCCTGGTTTAGTCCTGGTTTAGACCTCATTTAGTCCTGGTTTAGACCTCGTTCAGACCTGCTTTAGACCTGGTTCAGTCCTGGTTTAGACCTCGCTCAGTCCTGGTTTAGACCTCATTCAGACCTGCTTTAGACCTGGTTCAGTCCTGGTTTAGACCTCGTTCAGTCCTGGTTTAGACCTCGTTTAGTCCTGGTTTAGACCTCATTCAGTCCTGGTTTAGACCTCGTTCAGTCCTGGTTTAGACCTCGTTCAGTCCTGGTTTAGACCTCGTTCAGTCCTGGTTTAGACCTCGTTCAGTTCTGGTTTAGACCTCGTTCAGTCCTGGTTTAGACCTCGTTCAGTCCTGGTTTAGACCTGGTTCAGTCCTGGTTTAGACCTGGTTCAGTCCTGGTTTAGACCTGGTTCAGTCCTGGTTTAGACCTCGTTCAGTCCTGGTTTAGACCTCGTTCAGTCCTGGTTTAGACCTCGTTCAGTCCTGGTTTAGACCTCGTTCAGTCCTGGTTTAGACCTGGTTCTCGGTCCCCAGTTCGGGACACGGCCGTTATCCATTATGTTTTTCCGTTATTCATTTAAACACAAAATGAAAAACGAAAAAAACACATTTTGGTTTTGGAGACAAATAATGAAGAAAAGCACTGTTTTTTATTTTATTTTTCTTAATTTTGGTTTTATTCTGAAAAACAAATGAACGAACGACACACGGATTTGTTTCGTTTAACTTGGTAATTCCAGAGGCTGAAATGATCCAACTGTTTCTAGTGAAGGTTTATGGAGTTTAAAAACATGAAGGAACAGAGCGTTTTCATCTGTTCTTCAGCAGCTCCTTCTTCTGTGATCGTCTTCCTCCTCGTATCCACGGAGACGCGCAGTGGAACATTCCGGGAACAGCCTCGCCCGGCGCGCAGTGGGAATCTTGTCTCGTTTTATGGAATGTCAGATTTTACACGATCGCTCTCGGATCCAGCGTGGAGCCTGTGCGCCGAGGCTCCTCCTGACAGCCCTGTGCACACGTCCCTGCGCCGAACGCTCAAACTGCACCGTCAACGTCTCTGCCGCCGTCTCTAATGAGGCTCCCGAGGGACCGTCGCCATGGAAACCTGCACTAAAGAATGTCCCGCAGCGGACGTGTCGCGAGCGCGGAAACATACTCGAGAACTCACGAGGAGCTTTTTTTTTAATCTTTAAAGCTGAACTCGGGCACGTTTGAAGCTAAAGTCCGTCGCTAGAGGTGGTGGAATTCTGTCAGATACTGTCAAGGCAACAGACCAGTGCAGTGATGGGGGCAAGTTCTGAACTTCCACGTAAAACAAACAAAACGCTCTGCCTGGTTCACTCATTAGTGTCTGGAAACGTTAGAAAACAACTTCATAAGCACCTCACACTTCCCTCTGCTGATTTCCCACTGCACAGGACAAAGCCCAAAAGACTCGATCACCGACGTCGTTTCTAATCCCATTTTTTTTACCAGTGAATTATATTTTTTGAAAAACGCTTTAAAAAAATCCTTCCTGAACCATTTTCTTTCAACAACTTTCAGTTTCTCTTCTTCTTCACCGTCAGTAGTCGATTCTCACTTGTTGCCGCTGGAGTTGACGATCGAGTCTTTTGGGCCTTGGCCTGTGCAGTGGGAAATAATAATAATAATAATAATAATAATAATAATAATAATAATAATAATAATAATGCATCAGTTTTATACAGCGCTTTTCAGGACACTCACAGACGCTTTACAGAGCATTCTTCATTCACTCCAGACCCGGTGGTGGTAAACTACTATTGGAGCCACAGCTGCCCTGGGGCAGACTGACGGAAGCGAGGCTCCAATCTGCACCATCGGCCCCTCCGACCACCACCAACACTCACACACCACTTTCATACTAGGCAATGTGGGTGATGTGCCTTGCCTAAGGACACTACGACAGTTTTTGCGACTGGCGCCACTGTGGCACCTGGAATTCCCAGTGGTCTCCCATCCAAGTACTAACCAGGCCCTGCTGAGCTTCTGAGATCTGCAGGTCGAATTGCAGCTGATCCTTCTCACCCTGGACATGGACTTTTGACCTACTCCCTCAGGCAGGAGGCTACGGTCCATTCGGACCAGAACCTCTCGCCACAAAAACAGTTTCTTCCCTCTGCTGTTGGACTCATAAATAATAACACTCGGACTGGTCCCACCCCCACTCTGCTTCTGTCACATGACCCTGTGTTCTCGCACCTGCCTGTTTTGCACTGATCACTGAAACTCTCATACTCTATATTATTATACTCCTGTAAATTTGTAAATTTTGTTATATTATACTATAGCTTTATTTTATTCTATTATTTGTTGCATGTCCGTGTTT
Source organism: Odontamblyopus rebecca (assembly GCA_030686955.1). Taxonomy (NCBI): domain Eukaryota; kingdom Metazoa; phylum Chordata; class Actinopteri; order Gobiiformes; family Gobiidae; genus Odontamblyopus; species Odontamblyopus rebecca. Next base: position 2,867,989 of record CM060654.1, on the reverse strand, counting down.
GTCTACATCCTGCTCCAAGTACCGCAGCAATTTCCTAATGTTGTGAACCTGTTCACTCATATGGCAATAAAACACATTCTGATTCTGATTCTGATTCTGATCTGAGGGGATCAGACTGTGACGAGCCGGTGTGGCCACAGAGGGAAGTGTAAGTCAGCAGAGGGAAGTGTGAGGTGCTTATAAAGTTGTTTTCTAACGTTTCCAGACACTAATGAGTGAACCAGGCAGAGCGTTTTGTTTGTCAGACTCGTGGCTGTTGTCAGATGGGTTAAAGTGGAGTTCAGCTTCTTTTCTTGGCGACGACTGACGAATTCTTTGCACATTTCCAAAAAATCACCAGAGGACGGTGAGATTGACGGGGCTGTGACGTACACTTGCGTTCATATAGCGACACTTTGCGAACCACGGTGAACCCATTTAAAAAAAAACAGTTCACAACCGCAGCAGTTTTGCATCACCTTCCAGTGTGAAAGGGGCTTTACTCTGACCCCACTGAGCGTCCGGCGCATTACAGACGTCACCACCAAACAGCAGCGATGGGTTAAATAAGAAAAGTACCGAGCGAACAAATCCTAAGGCTGTGAGGTCAGACAGTTTCCACCAAGTGAAACCGGCTCATGGATCAGACGAGTCAAGTTAAGCCAAAATTAGAGAATCATAAAAACCTGAGATCTGCACTTTAATGTTGTTTTGGTGAATATAAACCCTGTGAGTGTGTGTTTGTATATATATAAGTGTGTGTGTATATATATATAAGTGTGTGTGTGTGTGTATATATAAGTGTGTGTGTGTGTCTCTGTGTGTATAAGTGTGTGTGTGTGTGTGTCTATATATATATAAGTGTGTGTGTGTGTGTGTGCGTGTCTATATATATATATGTGTGTGTGTGTATATATATAAGTGTGTGTGTGTGTGTATAAGTGTGTGTGTGTGTATAAGTGTGTGTGTGTGTCTATATATATATAAGTGTGTGTGTGTGTGTGTATATAAGTGTGTGTGTGTGTGTGTATATAAGTGTGTGTGTGTGTCTATATATATATAAGTGTGTGTGTGTGTGTGTGTGCGTGTATAAGTGTGTGTGTGTGTCTATATATATAAGTGTGTGTGTGTGTGTATATGTGTGTGTGTGTGTATATATGTGATATGTGTGTGGGTGTGTATATGTGTGATATGTGTGTGTGCGTGTATATATGTGATATGTGTGTGGGTGTGTGTGTGTATATATGTGATATGTGTGTGGGTGTGTGTGTATATATATGTGATATGTGTGTGTGTGTATATATGTGTGTGTGTGTGTATATGTATATATAAGTGTGTGTGTGTATATATAAGTGTGTGTGTGTATATGTGTATATAAGTGTGTGTGTGTGTGTATAAGTGTGTGTGTGTGTCAGTAGTTGGAGTTTGTCGTCTCCTGATTGTGTCTCTAACGCTGTGTTGTGTATAAGTGTGTGTGTGTATATAAGTGTGTGTGTGTGTGTATATAAGTGTGTGTGTGTCTCTAACTCTGTGCTCACTGTGCTCAGGCCTGTGGAACATTCATATTCACGGCTCTAATGGGCAGATTTACGGCTCCTCACAGGAAGCACACGCGGCGTCAGACGGGCTCCACAGCTCCTCACAGGAAACACACGCGGCGTCAGACGGGCTCCACAGCTCCTCACAGGAAGCACACGCGGTGTCAGACGGGCTCCACGGCTCCTCACAGGAAGCACACGCAGCGTCAGACGGGCTCCACAGCTCCTCACAGGAAGCACACGCGGTGTCAGACGGGCTCCACGGCTCCTCACAGGAAGCACACGCAGCGTCAGACGGGCTCCACGGCTCCTCACAGGAAACACACGCGGCGTCAGACGGGCTCCACGGCTCCTCACAGGAAACACACGCGGCGTCAGACGGGCTCCACGGCTCCTCACAGGAAACACACGCGGCGTCAGACGGGCTCCACGGCTCCTCACAGGAAACACACGCAGCGTCAGACGGGCTCCACGGCTCCTCACAGGAAACACACGCGGCGTCAGACGGGCTCCACGGCTCCTCACAGGAAACACACGCGGCGTCAGACGGGCTCCACGCCAACACCACATCGCACTTCATGAGTCTGGAGCGAGATCCGTGGACTTTTACCGTCTTCAGATCGACATAGTACTTCAACTGCAGAGCAAACTGAACCCTGCACATTCGTTTTTAACCAGAAAACTGCGCTGTAAACCTGAATAATTAAGCAGTAATTTGCAAATGTGAGGAAAACTGTTGCCTAACTTTTTTTTTAAATGTTGATATTCTTAATGTTTTTAGACTTAGAAAAACTTTATTGATCCACGAGGGAAATTATTTGAACACAGGAACTCAAACATCACAATATAAATATAAGAACAAAGAGCAAAAAGTATAAATGGTGATAATAAATGCTAAATAAGAAGCAAAAGGAGCAAGAGGCACACGTCAAATAAGGCAGAATTATATAAATGTGATGCACAAGTCGGAGTAAAATTTAACTAAAGTAATAAAATAGAAAATCTCAGTCGCTTTTAATTGATATAAATAAAAATTGAAAAACTTTAATTACATTTAGTATTTAATTAAAAAATATTATTTAACATTCCTTAAAAGATTTGTTATATTAGTTATTATAAGATGAGATAAGATAAGATGTTTTTTTAGTTGATTATTTTCGTAGTTGACTATTTGAATTGATATTAAAAACTTGCACTTTTTTATTTACAGTAATTTTTTAAAAAATCTTTTATTTTTTGTTGTTATTAAATTAAAACATTGTTCTAACAAATATGCCTCAACTCTCCTTAATAAACAGTGAAAAACATTTTAAATTCCAATATTTTTATTCACTGCGAACAGAAAACAAATTTTAAAAAACAGATTTGCTTCATTTCATTGAATAGAATAAACGGTTTTTCACAGTTTAAACATTTTTTGCGCCTATTCTGCACTAAAAAGCAGTAGATAACGCTCGTCAGAAACAAAAAACAGCTCATTTTGTGAGTTTTCACTTCCTTTTTTGACGTGTGTGTCTCACTAATGAAACTCCCGCACGTCACATCAGGTTTGTCGTGTTGTTTTGCTCTTTTTTGTGTCATGTTTTTGTGTATTTATGGAGAACTGTGGCGTGGCAGTGCAGAATATTACAGCTAACCGTAAAAAAGGGCCTGGGAGAGATCGCTAGATGACTCAAACGTGCACGGATGACTCGTAAACGGCGTTAGAACATGAGAGGAAGCTCCAAAAACGACCCCACAGAAGAGCCCCTGTTTATCTGAGTGGATATTGGAGGATTATATGTTAAATACTGCAAAAGGAGAACATGAAAAACCTCCATTATGAGATCAGATCCACTTAAACTTTACACAAACGACTGGAAACACACAAACACAAGAGTGGAGTCAGAGAGAAGGATGAACACAAACGACTGGAAACACACAAACACAAGAGTGGAGTCAGAGAGAAGGATGAACACAAACGACTGGAAACACACAAACACAAGCGCCGAGTCAGAGAGAAGGATGAACACAAACGACTGGAAACACACAAACACAAGCGCCGAGTCAGAGAGAAGGATGAACACAAACGACTGGAAACACACAAACACAAGCGCCGAGTCAGAGAGAAGGATGAACACAAACGACTGGAAACACACAAACACATGCGCCGTGTCAGAGAGATGTATGAACACAAACGACTGTAAACACACAAACACAAGAGTGGAGTCAGAGAGAAGGATGAACACAAACGACTGGAAACACACAAACACAAGAGTGGAGTCAGAGAGAAGGATGAACACAAACGACTGGAAACACACAAACACAAGCGCCGAGTCAGAGAGAAGGATGAACACAAACGACTGGAAACACACAAACACAAGGGCGGAGTCAGAGAGAAGGATGAACACAAACGACTGGAAACACACAAACACAAGGGCGGAGTCAGAGAGAAGGATGAACACAAACGACTGGAAACACACAAACACAAGGGTGGAGTCAGAGAGAAGGATGAACACAAACGACTGGAAACACACAAACACAAGAGTGGAGTCAGAGAGAAGGATGAACACAAACGACTGGAAACACACAAACACAAGCGCCGAGTCAGAGAGAAGGATGAACACAAACGACTGGAAACACACAAACACAAGCGCAGAGTCAGAGAGAAGGATGAACACAATCGACTGGAAACACACAAACACAAGAGTGGAGAGAAGGATGAACACAAACGACTGGAAACACACAAACACAAGTGCGGAGTCAGAGAGAAGGATTAACACAAACGACTGGAAACACACAAACACAAGAGTGGAGTCAGAGAGAAGGATGAACACAAACGACTGGAAACACACAAACACAAGCGCCGAGTCAGAGAGAAGGATGAACACAAACGACTGGAAACACACAAACACAAGAGTGGAGTCAGAGAGAAGGATGAACACAAACGACTGGAAACACACAAACACAAGAGTGGAGTCAGAGAGAAGGATGAACACAAACGACTGGAAACACACAAACACAAGAGTGGAGTCAGAGAGAAGGATGAACACAAACGACTGGAAACACACAAACACAAGAGTGGAGTCAGAGAGAAGGATGAACACAAACGACTGGAAACACACACACACAAGCACAGAGTCAGAGAGAAGGATGAACACAAACGACTGGAAACACACAAACACAAGCGCCGAGTCAGAGAGAAGGATGAACACAAACGACTGGAAACACACAAACACAAGAGTGGAGTCAGAGAGAAGGATGAACACAAACGACTGGAAACACACAAACACAAGAGTGGAGTCAGAGAGAAGGATGAACACAAACGACTGGAAACACACAAACACAAGAGTGGAGTCAGAGAGAAGGATGAACACAAACGACTGGAAACACACAAACACAAGAGTGGAGTCAGAGAGAAGGATGAACACAAACGACTGGAAACACACAAACACAAGGGCGGAGAGAAGGATGAACACAAACGACTGGAAACACACAAACACAAGAGTGGAATCAGAGAGAAGGATGAACACAAACGACTGGAAACACACAAACACAAGCGCCGAGTCAGAGAGAAGGATGAACACAAACGACTGGAAACACACAAACACAAGCGCGGAGAGAAGGATGAACACAAACGACTGGAAACACACAAACACAAGAGTGGAGTCAGAGAGAAGGATGAACACAAACGACTGGAAACACACAAACACAAGGGCGGAGAGAAGGATGAACACAAACGACTGGAAACACACAAACACAAGCGCGGAGAGAAGGATGAAAACCCTGAGCAGAAGTGACTTTTATATTGACTTCCACATTGTTCCATGAAGTTAAACCAACTTTTGTTTCTGGGATCTGCCGGAAAATAAAACCAAAGAAAAGGCATTTTTGGAGCTGATGGAGTATTTGAAAGTTGAAGTAGTAGCTGTAGTTAAAGTAGCTGTTGTAGTAGTAGTTGTAGTAGTAGTTGTAGTAGTAGCTGTAGTAGTAGTTGTAGTAATAGTTGTAGTAGTAGTAGTTATAGTAACAGTAGTTATAGTAGTAGTTGTTATAGTAGTTGTAGTAGTAGTTGCAGTTAGAGTAGATGTAGTAGTATTTATAGTAGTAGTTGTAGTAGTTGTAGTAGCTGTAGTAGTTGTAGTAGTTATAGTAGCTGTTGTAGTTGTAGTAGTAGTTGTAGTAGTTGTATTGGTTGTAGTAGTAGTTATAGTAGTAGTTGTAGTAGATGAAGTAGTAGTTATAGTAGTTATAGTAGTAGTTGTAGTAGATGTAGTAGTAGTTATAGTAGTTATAGTAGTAGTTGTAGTAGATGTAGTAGTAGTTCTAGTAGATGTAGTAGTAGTTGTATTAGTTGTAGTAGTAGTTATAGTAGCTGTAGTAGTAGTAGTTATAGCAGTAGTAGTTGTAGTAGTAGTTGTAGTAGTTGTAGTAGTTATAGTAGTAGCAGTAGTAGTTGTAGTATTAGTTGTGGTAGTTGTAGTAGTAGTTGTAGTAGTAGCTGTAGTAGTAGTTGTAGTAGCTGTAGTAGATGTAGTAGTAGTTGTAGTAGTTGTAGTAGTTATAGTAGTAGTTGTAGTAGTAGTAGCAGTAGTAGTAGCAGTAGTTATAGTAGTAGTTATATTAGCTGTTGTAGTAGCAGGAAAATAACTCCACTGCAGACGCCCTTTTGTCCCAGTTTTCTCTGATCCTGTGCGTTTATAGTAGTTATAGTAGTAGTAGCAGTAGTAGTAGCAGTAGTAGTAGTTGTAGTAGTTTCCTGTGTATCCGAGAGGAGCGGGAATAATCCCACGTTTATGACCCGGGGCTGTTTTCCATTTCCAGGTTCGAAATAAAACCTGGAGAAAAACACTTAGACTCGGCTTTTCTGCAGCAAACGGACGGTCAGGCGTCTGGCTGAAGGACACAAGGAAAATACAAACACCTACGGCCTCCAGGTTTGAACCACCAACACTTTAAAGCCCTACATTTCAGTGTAGAAAACACGTGTGCGAGTCCCAGAACATCTGTGTCCCGTCGATTTGAGCTCCCGAGGCAGAAGTGAAGGAACAAGTCACATTTTTAAAGTGTTTTTCTGTTTTGTTTTATTGTCCGTTTGGACCAGTTAAACATGGACTTGTGTGTGTTCAATGTGCAGCAGAAAACCTACAGGAGATGAATGAACAGTTTGGGTTTAATATTTGATTTTGTCGTTAACGTTTTCATTTCATTGTATTTTATTTGGTTTCCATGTGTAGAAAATGTAACTATCACTATATTATAATAGTAAACTCACTGTAGCCTGAGATATTAGTGTGAAATATTATAGATTTAACACTAACACTTTCATCTAAAGATCTGAGTGTTTCATTCGTTTCTTTCTCTTCTTCAGTGGGAGTTTATTTGACAGAAAATGCAGACCTGTGGAAATGAGCTCCTCTGCACAGATTCATATAAAGCACATAAAAAACATGAAATAAAGAACATTTAAAGCACATGTGTCAAACATGCGGCCCGGGGGCCAGATCCGGCCCTCCAAGACCTTTAATCTGGCCCTCGGCTGATTTTTCTATTAAAATACTTAAAATTTTCAGATTTTTCTGTTAATTTTCTGCACCGTTTAGCATAGCAGCGTCTCCGGCGTTTCTGTACGTTGCGACTCCCACCAGAGCAGCACAAATGAAGACTTTCCTCTTTCCAAACGCTCTTAAAGGACGATCGTTTTGACTGTCGACCGTGACCCTCATCAGCAAAATGTCAAAAAATGAGAAAAGCAGATGCTGAGTTCAGGATTTCCCAAGAAAAATAGTCTAATTCTTATTTGTTGACAGAGGTGAATGGGAAATCTGTGCTCAGTGTGTTTGGAACAAGTGGCGTTGCTCGAGGAATATAATCTTAAACACCACTACGAGACACGGAGAAAAATACAATAACTTGAAGAGAGAACTGAGTTTTCTGATCCGGCCCTTTTGGGAGGCTGCATACGGCCCCCGGACCAAAATGAGTTTGACACCCCTGATTTAAAAGGTAAAGACTCTTGGCTTTTCTTCAATTTTATCATGAAATTTGATGAAAATGCAATAATATTTGCTGCACTACGCAGCAACCGGCATGAATGGGTTAAGATGCAAAACGTTTCCCAAATTCTCCATGGACATGAGTGGGAACCCCGTTAAAGCCGAAGTGCACCCACGAAAAAGAGCGGCGGTTTGGGAGCGTTCAGAGATAAAAGTTGGCGAGGCCGAATAACGTGGACATGATTCTAGAGTTTTTATTTAACCGGTTTGTCTGTAAATCATTATATGAACAGTAATAACAGGCCAATGAGGCGTTTTCTTTCACCGAAAGTCGCTCCCACTCGGGTTTGCAACAGGTTTGACTGACAACGCTGCAAAATCTCCGCTCTCTCCTAATCCAGTGGTGCGAGCAGTAAAAGACCTTCAGCACCCTCAATCCTGACTGGCTCTTCGGTCGCTGTGATACTCGCGCTCGGGATTTTAAATGTCGAACTTGGCGCCAAATTCGCCTCTAGCCTCGATTATCCACTTTTTTTATCCAGTCTGTGCTCATAACTAGAGCTGGGCGAAAAAAAACTTAGACTTTTTAAATAAAAAACTCGATTCCCGATTCGATTGGACCTTACAGCAGCATCCAAAACTTTCACCATGTTCTGAAAACTTCTCTTCTCCACAGAATAAATTGGAAGCTTTTCATGGGCCACACATAGACCTCTTATATACAATTTGTGGTCAATTATCGATTAATCGTTAACGTTTTTAATTAAAACTGTCATCATTATTATTACTATGACTAATCTGCATAAACAAGACAGAAACTAAACTTCAAACCACACGACCAATTTGCATAAACTATAAACGCTGAAAAAAGCAGCTCTTTCCTTGTGCTGCCGCTTCAGCTTCAGTCGCACTAAAGGACACGACTCAGTGGAATATGAGTGTTCTCCCTGTGACAGATTTGTTCGTTTGTGCCGTTCTCGGGGGAAAGTGAGAGACGCAGGAAGTGACTACGGAAAGACTACAGCAAGTCGAATGCAAAATGTAGGCGCTGTATAAAAAACACTTAGGTTTGACTTGCCAACTCGATTTTTATTTTAAATAGATTTTTTGCCCAGTTACTCATAACCAGGCCTGGGAATTTTCTGGCTTTGTTCACACATAAGTCTTTCCTTTTATTCCTGGTCATTTACAAAAGAAACTACTGGATCAAAAATGCAGGAAATCCGCTGTAGCTTTGTTCACACGTGACCCCGGCTGTGTAATAAAGCAGGTAAATCCCCAGTCTCACCTGTCCTTGTCCCTGGAGCCAGCAGAGGGCAGCACCTCCAGCACCACCACCTGCGGCCGCTCCAGGAAGCCCCAGCCGTTGTGCGCCCCCACGTGGAGCCTCCTCTCCTGGACGACCACGGCCCGCAGGGGGTCCTCTGCTCCGGGCGGCTTCTGCGGGCCACAGACTCACGGTCAGGCAAACTTTTATTTACAGAGCGCGTTTCCTACTAAAATATGAAACCCAAAGCGCACATTTACAAACAGACAGACCCGAGCAGAGGATCACAGAGTAAATCAATAACAGGGGAGTGGGTTTGACGTCACTCACTCCGTTTACAACTACAGGCCGAACGAAAAAGGACTAAAAAGCCAAAGAATCTCTGCGAAGGGAAAAGAAGGTTTTCTGTGGAGCTAAAAAAAGTGGTTCTGGGCAAAAATAAACAAACCTGCAGCACCAACAAAACCCTGGAGTAACGATTACTAGTAGTAGTAGTAGTAGTAACTATAGTTTGTAGTAGTAGTATTTGTAGTAGTAGTAGTAACTGTAGTAGTAGTAGTAGCAGTAGTAGCAGTAGTAGTAGTAGTAGTAACTATAGTTTGTAGTAGTAGTATTTGTAGTAGTAGTAGTAGTAACTGTAGTAGTAGTAGTAGCAGTAGTAGCAGTAGTAGTAGTAGTAGTAACTAGTAGTAGTAGTAGTAGTAGTAACTGTAGTCGTAGTAGTAGTAACTGTAGTAGTAGTAGTAACTGTAGTAGTCGTAGTAGTAGCAGTAGTAGCAGTAGTAGTAGTAGTAGTAACTATAGTTTGTAGTAGTAGTATTTGTAAAGTGAATTTCCTTTAGGACCAGTGAAGTCTGTATATCTCACTCTAACTGATGAGGTTAATGTGAATTTTATAAGATCAAACTCATGATTCTGTAAATACCTCAGGCTCTGTTCAGATGTGTGTGTGTGTGTTCAGATGTGTGTGTGTGTGAGTTCAGATGTGTGTGTGTGTGTTCAGATGTGTGTGTGTGTGTTCAGATGTGTGTGTGTGTGTGTGTGTGTTCAGATGTGTGTGTGTGTGTGTGTGTGTTCAGATGTGTGTGTGTGTGTGTTCAGATGTGTGTGTATGTGTTCAGATGTGTGTGTGTGTGTGTTCAGATGTGTGTGTGTGTTCAGATGTGTGTGTATGTGTTCAGATGTGTGTGTATGTGTTCAGATGTGTGTGTGTGTGTGTTCAGATGTGTGTGTGTGTTCAGATGTGTGTGTGTGTTCAGATGTGTGTGTGTTCAGTTGTGTGTGTGTGTGTGTGTGTTCAGATGTGTGTGTGTGTGTTCAGATGTGTGTGTGTGTGTGTGTGTTAATATGTGTGTGTGTGTGTTCAGATGTGTGGTCAGATGTGTGTGTATGTGTTCAGATGTGTGTGTATGTGTTCAGATGTGTGTGTATGTGTTCAGATGTGTGTGTGTGTGTGTTCAGATGTGTGTGTATGTGTTCAGATGTGTGTGTATGTGTTCAGATGTGTGTGTGTGTGTGTTCAGATGTGTGTGTGTGTTCAGATGTGTGTGTGTGTGTGTTCAGATGTGTGTGTGTGTGTTCAGATGTGTGTGTGTGTTCAGATGTGTGTGTGTGTTCAGATGTGTGTGTGTGTGTTCAGATGTGTGTGTGTGTGTGTGTAGTGTGTGTGTGTGTGTGTGTGTTCAGATGTGTGTGTGTGTTCAGATGTGTGTGTGTGTTCAGATGTGTGTGTGTGTTCAGATATGTGTGTGTGTGTGTGTGTGTGTTCAGATGTGTGTGTGTGTTCAGATGTGTGTGTGTGTGTGTGTGTGTTCAGATGTGTGTGTGTTCAAATGTCTGTGTGTGTGTGTGTTCAGATGTGTGTGTGTGTTCAGATGTGTGTGTGTGTGTTCAGATGTGTGTGTGTGTTCAGATGTGTGTGTGTGTTCAGATGTGTGTGTGTGTGTTCAGATGTGTGTGTATGTGTTCAGATGTGTGTGTATGTGTTCAGATGTGTGTGTGTGTGTGTTCAGATGTGTGTGTGTGTATGTGTGTGTGTGTTCAGATGTGTGTGTATGTGTTCAGATGTGTGTGTGTGTGTGTTCAGATGTGTGTGTGTGTGTGTGTGTTCAGATGTGTGTGTGTGTGTGTTCAGATGTGTGTGTGTTCAGATGTGTGTGTGTGTGTTCAGATGTGTGTGTGTGTGTGTGTGTTCAGATGTGTGTGTGTGTGTTCAGATGTGTGTGTGTGTGTGTGTGTGTTCATATGTGTGTGTGTGTGTGTGTTCAGATGTGTGTGTGTGTTCAGATGTGTGTGTGTTCAGTTGTGTGTGTGTGTGTGTGTGTTCAGATGTGTGTGTGTGTGTTCAGATGTGTGTGTGTGTGTGTGTTCAGATGTGTGTGTGTGTGTTCAGATGTGTGTGTGTGTGTGTGTTCAGATGTGTGTGTGTGTGTTTGTGTGTTCAGGTGTGTGTGTGTGTGTGTGTGTGTGTGTGTGTTCAGATGTGTGTGTGTGTGTGTTCAGATGTGTGTGTGTGTGTTCAGATGTGTGTGTGTGTTCAGATGTGTGTGTGTGTGTTTGTGTGTTCAGTTGTGTGTGTGTGTGTGTGTGTGTTCAGATGTGTGTGTGTGTGTTTGTGTGTTCAGTTGTGTGTGTGTGTGTGTGTGTGTGTGTGTGTTCAGATGTGTGTGTGTGTACATAGATATTTAGTTGATCCTGATGTAAGTACATTGTGCAGATATTTGGCTAAAATCTGGGGCAGAATTGTATTTTATTTATCAGCTGTACGTCTTTATGTCTCTGCACATGGCCCCAAAACTCAACTACAGCACAGAACCCACGGGGCCTCATTTATCGAGCTTTTCTTCATGTGCTCAGCAGCGAAACACCGACTGATCTAAAACAAGCGAACAAATGTCCAAATGAGGGGATCTAGTGCTGAAACTAGATCCTCATTTGAGCAGGTATCAATACTAAACTAGTCTCACAGAAATGAAACATATCTGGTCCTGATGTAGTCCCGGTTTAATCCTGTCTGACCCAGGGCATAGGTCCAGATTTAGTCCCAGTTTTGATGTGGTCCGAGTCCTAAAGTCTGGTAATATCAGTATGGACAAAAAAAGACTCCGTGCTCAATACCGATACCACAATGACAATAAAAAACACTCTTTCTTCAGACAATATAATGGATTTTCCACATTAAATGGCAGAACGTCCTTTCCTACTCCCACGTGTCCTTATATCAGTGTGATCCCTCAGTGGTCCGGGTCTAAACCGGGTCTAAACCGGGTCTTAACCAGGTCTAAACCAGGACTAAAAACATAACTGACCACCGAGCCTCGTTAACCGTTCAGTTTAAAATCTATTCTAAATCTAATCTCTGTTTGAAATAAGGTGGATTTGGACTCGGCGTCACGCGTCACAGCGCTGGAGATAAAGGTGTGAGTCGAGTGTCAGGAGCTCATTTGAAACTTCGCCGTGGCTCATTTCAGAAAACGACCGAAGAGACGCCGCTTATAGACTGAGGAGCACAAGTCTGTGAACGCCACATGAAGCATTTATACACGGACACGTAAGGCTCAGTTTAACCCAGCGGCCATGACTTTAGTCACAATACGCACAAAACCGTGAGGATAAAACGCCAAAACATCCAACAGTCGCCGACACAACAAAAGCTTCTGTGGAAACTCAAACACCTGCTCTAAAGCACTAAAGCTGTAGAGATAAACAGAAACACAGAGAAAACACTCGGCGGGGCACAGTTAGCACGGTTAGCATAGTTAGCACGGTTAGCATAGTTAGCATAGTTAGCGCGGTAGGTTGGCTTTTCTCTCCTGTAGAAGAGGCTTGAGGGTGTCGCATTTTTAGGTGAAACATCAACGATGACGTGAACCTCGCGTCTTGAGCAACGAGACGTCGCGCCACAGAAAATGTGCGTTTAGGCTCCAGTCTGTGATCGTTTAGACTCACACTCGGACTGTAGAACTGCGCCGCCCTCAAGCACCAGTACGTAGGGTTCCATTTAACCAACGGTCGTAAAATTTTGACCGGTTAACGTTGATTCGGCCAAACGGTTACCGGTTAACAGCCCTAGTCTAACCCAGGTCTAACCCAGGTCTAACCCAGGTCTAACCCAGGTCTAAACCAGGTCTAAACCAGGTCTAAACCAGGTCTAACGCAGGTCTAAACCAGGTCTAAACCAGGTCTAAACCAGGTCCATGTGTGTACACTAGTCTTTTTGCTCTTAGACTTGTTCTGATCCAGCTCCAGATCGTTCTAAACACATCCAGGAAAGCTTCATTTCTGCTCTGTCAGTGGGACTTTTTAGTATCGATACCTGTGAAAAATGAGGATCTAGTTTCGATATTAGTTTAGGTATCGTTCAGAGTCTGATTTTCGATATTTTACACAGCTCTAATGTACACACGAGGTGGGTAAAGTGTCATTCCCAAGGACACTATCCTGCCTTCTCTGCACTTCTGTCCCTTTTCTATATGAGGATCTATATGTCGTCTTTTCCCTGAGCAGTGACCAGGAGACGGCGCCCCCCGCAGGCTCTCAGGGGCCACTGTGAGACTCCTAAAGCTTTTACCATAATGACATTTCGTGCCACAAATCACCGGGCGTTTCATTCGTGTTTGGCTGCGGTCCCGCTGCATAAACGAGCCTGTTTGTGAAACTCTGACAGATTTATATCAAACTGTTCCGCCTGATTAAAGGTGCACTGTGGAACTTTTCTGGGGGAGGGGGTTCGACCACGGAGTTATGGCTTTGCCTGGAATGTTTCAATTCAATTATATAGATGTTTTTGTTCACAGGGAATTCTCGTAAAATGCATTTTTACTGTGCGCAGGCCTCTCCGCAGATGTGACCTGTAACATCACCTGCTCGTCTCCATGAAGATAGATGCGTTTAATGCTACACTGTGGGACATTCTAGGCAAAGCTAAAGCATCTCCATGGAGCAGGTGACACCGACAAGATACGCATAAACCATAGTTGGTGCAGCCTGTGCTCTCACCGGGTTAAAAAGTAAAAGGTGCAATGTGTAACTTTTCTGGAGAGGATATGCAGCCCGTCTGTCTCCATGGAGATGTCAGTGTTTTGGTTTAAATTGTCCACTTTGGTATTAAACTAAAGTCTCTCTTGCGTTTATTCGACTACAGGTGTTTTTATTGCTACAAAAATATCGTAAAAAACATAAATTTTCACATACTCCACAGATCTAACCTATAATTTGTCTTGTCTCCATGGAGATTCTTGAGTTTATGGCCGTTCACTTTACTTTATGCTCGTTAAATTCTGCTAGTTCAGATTCTAGTCACGTTAGCTATTTTGTCATTTTATTTAAAAAATAGTAAATCGGGGCAGGAAAGCGGGAAGGGAACTTACTTAGCAGCGAAACGAGCTGTCAATCAAACCTGTTGCTAACGCTCGGGGGAGGGGCCTCGGGGAATGAAGGCATCTGATTGGTCCGTTATTTATGTTCAGATCTTGATTTAGGAACAAAACAGAGAAATGAAAAGTTCAGGATCCTGTGTGGCGGCTTCAGACGAACAGTTTAAGTCCAGAATGACGAGGCTCAGAGCAGCAGGTACAGACAGAGGGACGAGAAGATCCTAATGTGAAGGAGCCCCAAGAGCCTCCTGGAGCACTCCCTGTTTGGGTTAGCTCTGGTCTCATATATACGGGCTATAATCTGAACTGAGTCTGATAGGCATTAAGATATTTGTGTCCGAGTCTGATCATGGCCGACGCAGTTAAAATCGCACTATTTTCATAGGTCTAATGGCACACGTAGGATATTGTTTGTGTGGAAAGTCCGATTTGATCAGTGAACTGAAAAAAGCAACAGCACAGACAGAGCAACAGGAGCGCAGGAGGCCGGGCCCAGTCGTGCCTTATCGCGCTGATGTGTCCGAGTCCGACCCAAGACCAAGACCGACCGAGCCCGTCAGGGTCCGATCGGTGCCGTCAAAGTTCAGTTGGGTTTCCGTGCTCTAATCCAGATGTGCGTTAGATTTGCAACAATGATCGTATACGGAAGGTTCCAGTGCCTGTAAGAGTTCATGTTTTCCTCCCTATTTTATTTGAGCATGTATAGCTCCCTCCTGTTTTTGTATGTGTGTTTTTGCCTTATACTGTACACGTCCATTCTACTCACTATCAAAACGATAAATGTTGAGTGTCTGTTTTCTCTGGGCCTCTGGGGACGCTCGCGAAGATGTAACATGGAGCATCCTGATATTACTAAACTTCTATCACGTAGCTGTTCACCTGGATATGAAGTCAATTCTTAGGCCCCGTTTACACGTACATGGGTATTTTTAGAAACAAATATTTCCCTCGCTCCGTGTTCCAAAATAACATCGTGCACTCAGCATCGTTTTTCAAAAAAGTTTCTGTTTACATGAACCCGCATGAATACGCTGGTGAACGCCGTCATAACTACGCCAAGCCTCTAGGGGCCAGTGTAGGAAGAAGGAAAACGCTCTGCAGCCAATCAGAATCCTCATTTCGACAACAACAAATAGAGTTGCTTCCTGTTCCTTTCTAAACAACAAACATGGCTCCAGGTTGGTTTGTCCGGACAGAGAGCGTAGTTGAATTGCTTCTTAATGTCGCCTTGGACTACAAGGCAAGTAAAGCCCATGAAAATGTCGACTGGAAATCTTGCAAGACGAAGTACGTCAACATGTTACCGCTATTCTTGCAGAAATACCCATCCGATGATGACCGCGACATCCTAAAACTTTCACTCCACTCCTCCGGGAAACCACTTCATTTTCAGAATGATCCACCAGACACCAGCCCGCCCAGGTCGGACCCAAAAACGGCGACGTTGGCGGTGACGGCGACTGGATCTTTGAGTCTTAAGGAGAAGAGGGAAAACTGCTGAGCTCCGAGCCTCATTCGTCTCTTCATGGATCTGAAACATCAGCTGTGCAAATGCAAACACAGGACGAGTGTTTGCAGCAGAAGTGACGCGACTGCTGCTCTGATGCTTCTGATCATCACCACAGAAAAACGTGAACACTGGTCACACTTTGGCGTCGTCTGCCTAAAACGCCGTTTATGTCACTTTACGCAAACGCAAAACCAGAGTTTTCCAAAATCTCCACTTTAGCCGGAGTTTTTAGAAAGATTCGTTTTCAGAGGCGAATTCGCTGTTTGCGTGTAAAAGTTGGGCACAAACGAATGAAATCTCTCCGTTTTTAAAAATATCCGTGCACATGTAAACGGGGCCTTATTCAACCATAGTGTCCTGATACAAATCCTGACCCTGCGTCTCCAGAGGCTTCACCTGCAGACAGACACATCCAGGTTCGCCTCATTCTCAGTTTATGGACACGAACAGGCCGTGAACCTCCAGAATTCACTCCCTGACTCACACAGGGAGAAAAAAAAAACACTATTTTTAAACCAGTGTTTAATCTGTCAGAAAAACCTGCTCCCTGCTGATTCATTCGCGCTGCATTTTGGATGGAATTCTCCGTAATGATTTCGAGTAGAGGGATTCTGTTTTAGCACTCAGCTCTATTTCCTGTAGTTTTGTACTTTTCTTCTCCACTTTTTTCCACGACTGATGTAAAAGTGCTGTTGTTACACACTGACCGCACGTACTATCCAACATATCAAGTTAGAATTATTGTAGAAAAATGTGAAAACCCGTCATATGCGCTCAGAAACCTACAACGTGGTCACAATACTAACATTTCAAACTCCATTTCGATACTCAATACTGATTCTGTCACCACAATGATAATATAAACCCTCTTTCTTTAGACAATATAATATAATGTCAGTGGTCCAGGGCGTATAGGTGTCTATGTGCGCACAGTTAGTAAACTCAAATGGATCCTCTCGTGTCCTGGTCTTGGAAAAGTCATCCACACGCTCATCTTCTCCCGTCTGGAATATTGCAGCTCCCTCCTCTCTGGCCTCAATGCCAAATCCATCTCCCGCCTCCAGGTTCAGAACACAGGAGCTCGGCTCCTCGCGGTTTTAAGACATCAACACATTCCCCTGTTTTATTTCCCGTCACCGGCTCCTGTGTGTTTTAGAATTGATTTTAAGATTTTACTCATCACTTTTAAAGCTCATTTAGGTCCTGGACCAAGTTTCAGAACTTTTAACCCCACAGCCTTAGATCCTCAGGCAGCCCCAGACGAAGGCTGATCAAACCGAAACCAACGGTGTTAATTTTGCCTTCTAGTGGACTTTAACTTCTTGGGTTCATTTTTAAAGACAGTAAAGTGTAGTTACCTTGTGGACATGTTTCGGCTGCTGCTGCATCTTGTCATCAGGTCGCTCAGGCTGACCACGCCTACAGGAAGTAACAGCAGCTGATATACGGCACATCACCACCAACATTGGGGACAGTTCTAAAGATGCAGCAGCAGCAGAAACAAGGTGAATGCACTTTACTGTATTATCTTTAAAAAAGAACCCAAGAAGTTAAAGGTGATCGAAACTTTTCTGTCCGGGGCCTCGGCTTGGGTACAACCTGCCTGAGGAGATAAGGCTGCCTTCTGGAAGCTATTTTTAATTGTTCTTTGCTGCTTGTTCAGAACTTTGTAAACCTTGTTTTCAAAAGTGCTTTATAAATAAAGCTTTATTAGATTTATTATGTGCTCTTATATTTATGCTGATACAGCTCAAGATCATTCTAAAGACATTTGGGAAACCATTTCAGTCCTGTCAATAGCCACGTTTACATGATGTTTTTTTAAATTCTGAATTAAATGTTCTGAATTAAATAGTTCATAATTAAAGTATTCTCCTTGGAGTTTACATGGAAATAATAATTCTGAACTGAGGTTTCCATGGAAACAGGTTAAATGGTCTTTATTTAATAGTTCTCAGCGTCTGCGGGTGGGGAAGGTTCTGACTGGACAGCGACACAAACGTATTTCCGTCTTTGGGAAGAAAACCCACACTTCAGCTGCTCCCGGCTTTTCTGTCATCTCCATTTGTCGTTTCGCCACCGACACAAACACGATCCAAACTTTTCCCGCAGTGGTTCTGATGATAATGAAGCAGCAGCTGGAGAATTCTGTCCTCACGCTTTCCGTCTGTGAGCTGAGGAGGAGAAGGGAAGAGTGTGGGAGAAGGAGGAAGAAGACAAACTGAGTGTGAGGCTGCCACACCTCAGCCCACTCCCACATCCCGCTCACAAATCCAAAGAGACGTGGAGGAAAGTCCCAAGAGACGACTGGAGGAGCCGGATCAGAAGGACGAGCCAACGAGCACCAACCACCGGGATTATTTTGAAGAAGAAGAAACATTTACATGATCCAGGATGAAATTTGGAATAAACTACCACTTACTTCAGAATTAAAGGGGAACGCCGGAACATTTGAAGCTAAAGTTCGTCATTAGAGGTGGTGGAATTCTGTCAGAAGCCAAAAAACGGCACAGATCAGTGTTTCCTCGGTGGAGATCTCACTGTGGCAGTGAGTCTGTCAAGGCAACAAACTAGTGTAGTGATGGGGGCAAGTTCTGAACTTCCACGTAAAACACCAATTTGCTTCACACTGAAGAAGCTTAACTCCACTTTAACCCATCTGACAACAGCCACGAGTCTAACAAACCAAACGCTCTGCCTGGTTCACTCATTAGTGTCTGGAAACGTTAGAAAACAACTTTATAAGCACCTCACACTTCCCTCTGCTGATTTCCCACTGCACAGGCCAAAGCCCAAAAGACTCGATCACCGATGTCGTTTCTAATCCTGTTTATTTACGAGTGAATTATATTTTCTAAAATCTTCTTTCAACAACTTTCAGTTTCTCTTCTTCTTCACCTTCAGTTTGGCCTGTGCAGTGGGAAATCAACATAGGGAAGTGTAAGGTGCTTATAAAGTTGTTTTCTAACGTTTCCAGACACTAATGAGTGAACCAGGCAGAGCGTTTGGTTTGTTAGACTCGTGGCTGTTGTCAGATGGGTTAAAGTGGAGTTAAGCTTCTTCAGTCTGAAGCAAATTGGTGTTTTATGCAGAAGTTCAGAACTTGCCCCCATCACTGCACTAGTTTGTTGCCTTGACAGTATCTGACAGAATTCCACCACCTCCAGCAACGGACTTTAGCTTCAAATGTTCCCGTTTAAGTTTAATTGCTAATAATCATTTTCATTTGGAATCAAGTGTTTACATGGACTTCTTCATTTTTATTCGTCATTAAAGCTCTCATGTAAACGCAAATGGGACTTTTTAGTATCGATATCTGCTCAAACGAGTATCCAGTTTCGATGCCAGTTTTAGCCTGGATTAATCTGACTCTCGGTACTTTCACAGCGCTGCACTGTGCACGAGATAATGAGGAGTTTGGAGAAAAACAGGAACATGTGGATGCAGAGCCCAAACCTCCGCCTCCCCCCGCGGAGCCCGAGGTGCCGGGGCATCTGCAGCCTGTTGCCATAGAAACAGGTTTTTATCGCATTAAGGAAGCCGGAGTCGTGTGATTGTAATCCTCTCTCATTCGCTCATTAGACGGAGCCGCTCCCGTCGCAAAGGGCATTACGGGAAGAGGAATACAGATGTCAGAGGAGCCGGAGCTAAATGATTCTCGTCACACGTGCGGAGCCGAGGCGGCGCCGCTCCTCGCCCACAGGTACGACCCGTTCAGACGCAATATCCGCTCCGATAATAAAACCTAACGACCCAAAGGAAAAGCGGCGCCTGTTTCCGCTGCACTGACCCACGCCTCAGAACCTCCAGACGCTCACAGTGGCGTTCATGTTCCTCCCACGGCCGCTCGGTGCTGACGAGCGCCAAAGGAAAACCGACTTCGTCATAATCAGAACTTATTACTCTTACACAGGGGACGGCGACCTTAAATACTCAAAGAGCCGTTTGGAGCGTCTCCCACAGAAAACACCCACAAAACCCTAAAATGAGGAGAACACTGCATAGGATTTTTTTTTTTTTTACCTGTCGCTCTGTATAAAAGACTATAGTGTGTTGCATTTATGAAATCAATGAAAATACAATAGAAATAATCCACTGAGTCGAGTCCTTTAGTCTGACAGAAGCTGAAGCATCAGCACTGAGCTGTTTTCAGCACTTATGCAAATTAGTCATGTGGTTTTAAGTTTCATTTCTCTAAATTGGAAACAAACGTGCACAAAGCTGCATTAAACACATTATTACTAAATGTCTATTTGAGTCCTTCTCATAGTAAAAATAAAAATCCAAGATCAAATTATCCACCTGCAGGGAACCAAAAATGCGCCTGCTTCTGTTTTCTCATAATTTTATCGCCTGTACTGGAGCGAGTGAATCCGCCCACGGAGCATTAAACGTTCTGTTTTCTTCAGAAACGTTTTTTTTTTCTCTTGGATTTGTCCATAATAATAATAATAATAATAATAATGCATCAGTTTTATACAGCGCTTTTCTGGACACTCAAAGACGCTTTACAGAGCATTCTTCATTCACTCCAGACCCGGTGGTGGTAAACTACCTATTGTAGCCACAGCTGTCCTGGGGCAGACTGACGGAAGCGAGGCTCCAATCTGCGCCATCGGCCCCTCCGACACACCACTTTCATACTAGGCAATGTGGGTGATGTGCCTTGCCTAAGGACACAACGACAGTTTTTGCAACTGGCCCCACTG
Source organism: Odontamblyopus rebecca (assembly GCA_030686955.1). Classification (NCBI taxonomy): domain Eukaryota; kingdom Metazoa; phylum Chordata; class Actinopteri; order Gobiiformes; family Gobiidae; genus Odontamblyopus; species Odontamblyopus rebecca. The sequence continues at coordinate 2,847,636 of CM060654.1, read as the reverse complement.
TGGCACCTGGAATTCCCAGTGGTCTCCCATCCAAGTACTAACCAGGCCTGGCCCTGCTTAGCTTCTGAGATCTGACGGGTTCAGGCTTTGATGAGCCGGTGTGTCCATCATTTACCTACAGGGGTGGAAAAGCTCATTAAATCTACTGCTCTTGGTGCAGGTGCGGTGAGTCCGGGCGGGAAACGTGTCGGGCGTTGCACACTGAGGCTTTGACGCGTATTTTGAGCATCAAAAATATTAAAGACGATTTATTTGAGTGTTACGAGATTATCATTATCTACAAATTTAGAATGACATTTAAAAACTAACTAACTAATATAAAAATACATGTAATTAAATACTCATTTATTTTCCAAAGTCACAGGAGCCACAGCAGAAGCATGAAAGAGCCGCGAGTTGCTGATCCCTGGTCTTATGTAACACTTTTCCAGAGGCTTTACAGTTCTGCAGGTTATTCTTTCCCTCCACACTGGGAGGAGGCAGGAGAGAAGCTGCAGATCTGAACCATCTGCCCTTCAAACAACTGTAGATGACTTCATACATTTCCTGCATGTCTGTTAATTTTGTTTATAAGTATCGTCATGTGTTTACTGCAAAAATATAGTTCATGCTTTTATTTTGAAAGGCTCGCTGCACAGACAGGAAGCTGTTGTAGGAAAGAGGATTTTACCTCACAGACTTCATGCGCAGAACGTTTTTTGTTTGGTTTAATTGAGCGGTCTCCAACCCCCCTGGTCTGTGAGGTCCACAGAAAGAAGAAATAACTTCCATTTTATTTATTATCCGAGTCTGAACAATGTTTTATTTTGAAAAACAACAAAATTTTCTCCATTCCATCCGTCTGTGACTCACTCTTGACGCATGTCCAAATGTTTGTCTCAATCACGTGAAACATTAACGTTAATATTAAACCCGCAAGCTGCAAAATGAGTAAAAAACGGAAACGTTTATTATTATATTTACAAAATGCCAACGTTTGTGTTGCTCGTATCCTTTTATTTTGTTGTATTTATCCGCCGCACCTTAAAGGCCGGTCCACGAAAATCTTTAAAAGGACCATGGGGCAAAAAAGGAACTTGTACTTCGATAAATCGTCTTTCATGAAATAAACAAAAAAAACACAAAATAAAAATAGCTCAGCCTAAATGTGCAGGTTTGTGCGTTAAAAATGTGTGAATGAAACGAAACACGACTCCAGGTGCGTCTGTGATGAGTCATAGAGCTGTAATAGTGAAATCTGGGCACTTTACGAGCGCAGAAAGGACAAAAAAACAGTTGTTGGTGCAGCGTCTCGTCTGAATATTCCGGGAGAGTAAATCCCACAGCTCAGAGGAGCAGGTCTGTGTCCGAGCTCACGGACGCTGAAGTGACTGTGACTCAAATGAGGCGTAATGATCTGACAGCCGGACACTGGGACGCTCCTGTTTTACACAGATACAGGTGCGAGCCTGTCACCGTGACGCACAGAGCTGTACTCCTGTATTTTACACAGATACAGGTGCGAGCCTGTCACCGTGAAGCACAGAGCTGTACTCCTGTATTTAACACAGATACAGGTGCGAGCCTGTCACCGTGACGCACAGAGCTGTACTCCTGTATTTTACACAGATACAGGTGCGAGCCTGTCACCGTGAGGCACAGAGCTGTACTCCTGTATTTTACACAGATACAGGTGCGAGCCTGTCACCGTGACGCACAGAGCTGTACTCCTGTATTTTACACAGATACAGGTGCGAGCCTGTCACCGTGAAGCACAGAGCTGTACTCCTGTATTTTACACAGATACAGGTGCGAGCCTGTCACCGTGAAGCACAGAGCTGTACTCCTGTATTTAACACAGATACAGGTGCGAGCCTGTCACCGTGACGCACAGAGCTGTACTCCTGTATTTTACACAGATACAGGTGCGAGCCTGTCACCGTGAGGCACAGAGCTGTACTCCTGTATTTAACACAGATACAGGTGCGAGCCTGTCACCGTGACGCACAGAGCTGTACTCCTGTATTTTACACAGATACAGGTGCGAGCCTGTCACCGTGAGGCACAGAGCTGTACTCCTGTATTTTACACAGATACAGGTGCGAGCCTGTCACCGTGAGGCACAGAGCTGTACTCCTGTATTTTACACAGATACAGGTGCGAGCCTGTCACCGTGAAGCACAGAGCTGTACTCCTGTATTTTACACAGATACAGGTGCGAGCCTGTCACCGTGACGCACAGAGCTGTACTCCTGTATTTTACACAGATACAGGTGCGAGCCTGTCACCGTGAAGCACAGAGCTGTACTCCTGTATTTAACACAGATACAGGTGCGAGCCTGTCACCGTGAAGCACAGAGCTGTACTCCTGTATTTTACACAGATACAGGTGCGAGCCTGTCACCGTGACGCACAGAGCTGTACTCCTGTATTTTACACAGATACAGGTGCGAGCCTGTCACCGTGAAGCACAGAGCTGTACTCCTGTATTTAACACAGATACAGGTGCGAGCCTGTCACCGTGACGCACAGAGCTGTACTCCTGTATTTTACACAGATACAGGTGCGAGCCTGTCACCGTGAAGCACAGAGCTGTACTCCTGTATTTAACACAGATACAGGTGCGAGCCTGTCACCGTGAAGCACAGAGCTGTACTCCTGTATTTTACACAGATACAGGTGCGAGCCTGTCACCGTGAAGCACAGAGCTGTACTCCTGTATTTAACACAGATACAGGTGCGAGCCTGTCACCGTGAAGCACAGAGCTGTACTCCTGTATTTTACACAGATACAGGTGCGAGCCTGTCACCGTGACGCACAGAGCTGTACTCCTGTATTTTACACAGATACAGGTGCGAGCCTGTCACCGTGACGCACAGAGCTGTACTCCTGTATTTTACACAGATACAGGTGCGAGCCTGTCACCGTGACGCACAGAGCTGTACTCCTGTATTTTACACAGATACAGGTGCGAGCCTGTCACCGTGAAGCACAGAGCTGTACTCCTGTATTTTACACAGATACAGGTGCGAGCCTGTCACCGTGAAGCACAGAGCTGTACTCCTGTATTTTACACAGATACAGGTGCGAGCCTGTCACCGTGACGCACAGAGCTGTACTCCTGTATTTTACACAGATACAGGTGCGAGCCTGTCACCGTGAAGCACAGAGCTGTACTCCTGTATTTTACACAGATACAGGTGCGAGCCTGTCACCGCATCAGGAGCCGCGCTAATATCACCGCTCATTAGAGACACTTTAAACATGTGGAAAAGGTAAAAAACACCTTGAATAAAATCGAATGAGACGAAACACAGAGAGATTAGTGATCACTCATGTCCCAGACGCCTGTCACTCCACATCTACACACTCTACACCTGTCATTTCTGCACCTGTCTGCTGCCCCTGCTGCTTTGGGCTGAGCTGGACCTGACACGTAAACACATTTTGAAGCAGAATATAAATCACGACTGAGAAACATATACAGAAAATGATGCCACAGACACAGAGCAGGAGAATCCGAGTAAAAACAGCCTTAAACACACAGACAGAATCATTAAATTGTTTGAGATGCAAAGATAAGCAGCAGAATAATTAGCCACAGGTTTTGTTTTCCAACCCTCAACAGCTCAAATGATTTTTATACAGTTTTACATCAGGAACCACTCACCCATTCACACACCAGTGTACGCCGACTCTGGGGGCGAGCGTCAACTGAGACGTTTATACGAGAGCTTTAATTCAGAATAAAAATGAATTCTGCTTCAAAAAGACCATGTAAACACGTAATTCCTAATGAAAATGATTATTCGAATAATGTTTGGATCATGTTTGTTTCCATGTTTGTATCTGAGAGTGTTTTTTCTTCTGGTCGACGCAAATACGTTCGCGTCGCTGTCCGATCAGAACCTTCCCCACCCCCAGACGCTGAGCAGAATTAAATAAAGAAATTAATGAATTAAATGCAGAACAATTAATTCTGAATCAAAAAACATCATCTAAACATATTATACACACAGATAAATAGTTGTGGGGACGGTGTCTGTGCAGGAACCAACTGTAAGCGACAAAGAAAGAGGCACATTCTGGTTTCACTTTGAGCAGAAACACACGTCACATCTGCTGAAAGACAAGTAACACTAACTGGGGATTCTTAAAAACACGTAGCTATAGAAAAAAAAAGGAAATGAAAGCAGAAATAGTGATACTCCAGATGAGTTTTCAAAGAGGCGCTGGTTTACGAAGCTGAAAACACTCAGAGCAACGTCGCCTTTGAACAGACTGAGGAGGATCCTGCTCAAACACCGGCTCCACTTACACCCCGAGCTTTCATCTGAACTCGTGGGCTCTGAGGGGGAGGAGGCAGGGGCAGAGGGGGCAGAAGCGCAGGGGCAGAGGGGGCAGAAGCGCAGGGGCAGAGGGGGCAGAAGCGCAGGGGCAGAGAGGCAAAAGTCTCCCTGTGTCCAACCTGTGACTCCACTGACCCACAGATTGGCTGATGAATGCTGTCAAAGGCCACGTTTATATGATGTTTTGTTAATTCTGAATGAATTGTTCTGAATTAAATTGTTTAAAATTTAAATACTAATAATAGTTCTGATAATTCCGTCTTTATTTAACCGGGCGTCTGGGGGTGGGGAAGGTGCTGATTGGACAGCGACACAAACGTATTTCCGTCTTTGGGAAGAAAACCCACACTTCAGCTGCTCCCGGCTTTTCTGTCATCTCCGTTTGTCGTTTCGCCGCCGACACAAACACGATCCAAACTTTTCCCGCAGTGGTTCCGATGATAATGAAGCAGCAGCTGGAGAATTCTCTCCTCAAGCTTTCCGTCTGTGAGCTGAGGAGGAGAAGGGAAGAGTGTGGGAGAAGGAAGAAGAAGACAAACTGAGTCTGAGGCTGCCACACCTCAGCCCACTCCCACATCCCGCTCACAAATCCAAAGAGACGTGGAGGAAAGTCCCGAGAGACGACTGGAGGAGCCGGATCGAAGGACGAGCCAACGAGCACCAACCACCGGGATTATTTTGAAGAAGAAGAAACGTTTACATCAGGGGCGCCCAAAACGTCCATCGCTAAGGGAGTGTTGGTAGATCGTAGTGTAGTTCTTGAGTTTCTTTACGCTCTTGGACCACGTTTGGCTTTGCCCTTAACTCGGTCTTGTCTTGTCATTGTACAGTGTGGTCATATTTCATTACGGCCGCTGCTGCCGTCAATAAACTCGTACAGGTGTGTGGGAGTGTGGGGCGTCTCTCTGCGCTCGTGTGGACCTGTGGGCACTGAGCGACACGTCACCACATGAACCTCCAGCACTGGCAGCTTGTCCACATGTGTGTTTATCCTCATGTAACAGTGTGTGTCTCAGGGCAGGTTAAACTTCTGAAAACATCCTGCCTCCATCTGCCTCACGTCAGCTCACTGCTCTTCGCCTTTCCACACTCGCTCCTCCTCACGTACAGCGCGACAGAGACTCCTCCTCAGTGCGATGATTAGAAGAGCAAGACCTAAATTTATGTTGTAGTGATGGAACAGAGCAGGTGTAAATGTGCAGAGGTAAATATCACTGTAAAACCAGTGAGAGAATCTAACTCCAGTGCCCACGTTCTTCACTTTCTTCACTTTCTTCACCTTCGTCACCAGTGGAAGTTCTTAAAGAAGTGGTTCTCAAACTGTGGGTGAGGGTCCAAAGGGGCACAGACTGTTTCAGAGCAGAACAGTTCAGCTTATTTTAAGCTTAAATTAACATTTACCAGATAAAACGGAGATAAATCTATAAAAACGTATTTATGTGAGTCCTTTTCCCACATGAAGATCATAAAGTCCAAACCCGTTCCACCACCACTGATTCTCAATATATTTAGAAATAATGAAATGATTTGCATTTCTGTAGTCGGTCGATCATTTTGACTCGGTCATTTTATAAGTAGCTCACAGCTGGAAAAGTGTGAGCGCTGCTGGTTTACATGATCCAGGAATAAATGAATTCAGCTTTAAAATCAGAATAAACCCCCACTTACTTCAGGATTCACCTCTACACCTGTCACTTTTACACCTGTCGCCTCTATTTCAGAATTAAGTTTAACTCTGAATCATCATTTTCATCAGGAATTAAGTGTTTACGTGGTCTTTTTAAAGCAGAATTCATTTTTATCCAGAATTAAATTATCTTTATTCATAATTAAAGCTCTCATGTAACCGTGGACACTATATCCTCCCTGTTTTCGCTCTTGTCTCTCTCCCCATCTCTTCCTTTTCTCTTTCTCTCTCCTCGATCATTGCGTCTCCTCCTCTCCTCTCAGTTCTTTTCGGTTTTTCTCATTCTCACTGTTGTCATCTTCTTCTTTCTGCATCTGAAGCTGAATCCGTCCCTCGTGTATGAATATTTCAGAGCTCAGAGGCTTAACGTGTGGAACAATGGGCCCCGGTCGCTCCTCTCCCGGCGTCGGAGCGCTCTTCTGGGGGAGGAGCCCCGCCGCGAGCGCCTTCTCCTCCACGAGTCTTTATCTCCCGCACAACTGTCACTGGACCAGTCACACGAGGCTCAGAAACCACACAAAGAACTCCAGATTCTGACACAAAAACACGTCAGGAGAGGCTGAGGCTGAGGCGCAGTATAGAATCTGTGGGCTGCAGAGGGAGGGAAATGTTGCACTGTGGCCGTGGCAGTGAAAGAGGATATATAAGCCCACAAAACATCACCTATAGACAGAAACAGAAACCTTAACCCCTGAAGACCTACGACATCGTATACGATTCCGAAGAATATGTTTTCTATAACCGCAGAACTTTGTAACGGTAAAAGACAGAAACTTCCTTCTCCCCTCTGAAAGTGCAGACATAGAGGTTTCCGTACATTTCTGCGGCTTTATCCTACGTCACACTCACGCTGTGTGATGACGGGAGCAAAACGAGTGTCCAATAGGAACTTTGTTTTCCCCAAACTCATGCGCTCCGTCCATTTTGATGGAGCCAAACTTTGCCAAAGAGTGAAGTGAGTCAAGATGGTCGACTCCTCTGACTGTGTGTGTTTATAACGAGGGAAAAAGTCGCTCTAAGTGGAGTTAATTCTCACACACATGGAAAATGACACATCTTGGTGTGTGTAATTGTGCATCTCTTTCTATTTTTATTTAAAGGTTTATTTCAGTCCAAATGAACAAATCCAAATGTAATTTCCACCCTGGAAATGCAGAAGTGCTGTGGCTCTGGCCCTGGACCTGACAGGAGCTGTTTCCAGGACTGGACCAGGAAAGTCATGGAGCCACTGCACTTTTTTTGTTTTTAGGGCAATAAGGAGATTTTTAATTTACTTACAGACTTGAGATTTTGCATTTTTGGAGCTGAGACCCTAAATTAAGCATTTTTTATGTCCAAAAAGTTGTTTCTACAGCAGCAGATTGTGAAATAACAGGTTGTACTGAACAAAAGGAGGTAGAACACTTCATTGGGGGTAAAAGGGGCAGTTTTAAAAGCAACATTAAGGAAAGAAAATCCAGGCGAGGAGAAATGTACTAAAATTGCCCTCAGGTCTTCAGGGGTTAAGAAGTGCAGTATGTGCCGCTCAAAAGCACAAGCGAGAGGCCGGTGGATCGTGTGAAATGAATGTTTTTCCCGTATCGATGGCGACCTGAATAACTAAGGAGCCATGGACCTCTGAGCTGCTGCAGTTTTACACCAAATAAGAAGAGCTTCCGGACAAAATACTTTGAGGGAGTGACTCATTTCGCCACCGACCAAAACAGGAGAGGGAAGAAGTAAGAACGAGACCTTTCCAGCAGGTGCCACAGTCGTGCACCTCACACTTCAGAACGTGTTCTCGTGTTATCGCCCTGTCTTCACTCGATGCTCGAGGCTCTGGGCTCTGGTCTGAACTTTGCTTAATTGGAAGAGAAAAGCTTAACTCCAGCCTCCGTGTTTACTCCGGACAAATCCTCTCAGAGCCGCACATCAGGTCTGCTCCACTGCTCTGCACCGGCACCGTCCGTCGCTCTGCGTTTGTGCGTTCGCGTCGTGTACGTACCGTTGTTCTCCACGCTCTCCTCTCGCTGCTGCTGGGCCCTGGAGTGTGTGCGCAGGCAGAGTTTCCAGCTCAGACGTGGGATGCTTTAAAGTTTAACATGTACACAGTGTTTAGACGTCATTCATAATTCAGTCGTGTCGTGTAAAAACGTAAACGCACAGAACACAGAACACGGCGTCCGCACGAGCGCCGTCTCACGTTCTGAAGCTGCAGCCGGAGACGTGGCCTGTCTCCAGAAACACTGTCTGCTCACGGTTTAATTATAGACGAACAGTATTTTTAGGCTCTTTTGTCGAGCTTTTCTTCTCTTTTTTACATTTTCTATATAGTATTAGGAAATATTTGTGCATTTGCGTTGTAAATAATCGGGTAATTAAAGTTAAAGCAGGTTTATTTCAGAGCTTTTCTTCCTCTTCTGGTAGTTTCTTCTCAGTGACCGTCTGAAGTTGTATTTGGAGTGATTCGTGCACGTTTGAGGAATCTTTAACCGCTTTTTTGAAGACGCTGTTCATTAGTTTTCACGTCCGCTGTGGCGTACGCACTTCCTTCTCCAGTTTGATGTTCTTAGTGGGTGATACACAAAGGATCCGGCAGCGTCGTGATGAATCTTATGGTGATGTCAGCTGCCCCTGGACACTGCAGTGCTGGAAATCAACGCTCTTGTTTCTTTTATGAAGTTCTTGGGGTCTTTTTTTTTTAAAGACAATACAGTAAAGTGTATTTACACGTTTCCGCTGGTGCTTTTATCTTCAGAACTGTCCCCGGTGTTGATGGTGACGTGTCGTATATCAGCTGTGGTTACGATATAGAGCTGAGTGACCTGCCAGGCCGCCTCCGCCTCCGCCTCCGGTCGCCCGGTGCTCTCTGGAGGAGGGCGTCCCAGGTGTGAGAAATGCTCCATCCTCACGGTTAATGGTGATCGGCCAATACCTGATCCAAGTATCGGTATCGGTGCATCCCTCGTGGATCTTAGGTTTTCCTGCTCTGCTTTATCTCTTTGTGTTCTGGTGAGTCTCCCTGACGTGTGAAACGCCCGGTCTGTTTCCCCCGTGTGATTTATTGCATTTATTTTATTTATTGCGTTGGATTTCGTAGTTGAGAATTAACTCCACTTAGAGCGACTTTTTCCCTCGTTATAAACACACACAGTCAGAGGAGTCGACCATCTTGACTCACTTCACTCTTTGGCAAAGTTTGGCTCGATCAAAATGGACGGAGCGCATGAGTTGGGGGAAAACAAAGTTCCTGTTGGACACTCGTTTTGCTCCCGTCATCACACAGCGTGAGTGTGACGTAGGATAAAGCCGCAGAAATGTACGGAAACCTCTATGTCTGCACTTTCAGAGGGGAAAAGGAAGTTTCTGTCTTTTACACTTACAAAGTTCTGTGCGGTTACAGAAAACATATTCGTAGGTCTTCGAGGGTTAATGGTTCAAAATCTTTCAATATGATGCTATAAACTGAGCTCAAAGAACAGAAAGTTTGAAGAACTGCTCAGTGTGTGCGGCAGGCAGCCACAAGAGCAGCCGACCCTCCGATGGACAAAAGGTGGAGACGATTCAGAGCCTTAAGGTTAAACTGGAAACGCAAATGAGAGACTCACACGAGGCTCGTTCTGCTTTCTGATTGGATCGTCCCGAGAAACAAAACAGCAAATTATGACAGACATGCCCGTGTGTGGATCGTGTCACCGTGGTAACCGATGAACGTCCCGCCCATGGAGACACATGTAGAACTCCCCCAGCACCGTCACTGTCGAGTAACTTTATGTAACCCAACGGTAGATGAGATGAGACAGAAGCGTAAAGACGTGAGGCCAGAGGGAGGACGCTCAGACCTCACTGATTATAAAACTTTGTATAATGTATTATTCAAATGATTTTACACACGACCGTTTATATTTACTGCACTTTCAGACCAAAGCTGGACTCAAAGGCTCAGACGGTTCAGTATAAACGGACAGAGCGAACCCACAAACTGCTGTGGTCCAAACAGGAAGTGAACACGGCGACACAATGACACTGGGGCTGTGCAAAACTATTGAAATATCGATATATCGTATTATTTAATGTGATGATACAGTATTTTTTGGTATATTTTACTCAATTATTTGGCTACAGTTTTGTTGTTCGTTCAGAGGAAGTGAAACTCGTTTATGCACATTTCACATTTTCACTGTTTCCGAGGATTAAAATGTTTGTGTTTCAGATGAACTTTGCACAAGAAGAAGTTCAACAAAGACTTTCAGAATCACAGCCACGATTTAAGAGTTTATTTTTTACCGAACGGCGTATTTCCGTGAAAGAAAAACTAAAATTCCATGTCTTTTCCAAAACTTTCATTGAATTTCCATGACTTTTCCAGGATTTCCATGAACCCCAAGTCTAAGTCTCGTTGTTGCAGTTCCGGCTAAATCAGTTCTTTCAGGTCAGATTGTCTTAAAACGTAACGTAAACCGACAAAAAACAGATTTCCCAGAGTCTTAAACGTTTAATCCTCTCTTCTTTCGGCCTCTTTAAACACAGACAGATGTAAATTCTCTGCTCTAATTTAGCGGATCTGTTTTGCAGAACTGTTCACTTCTCTTCACTGAACCACAAACTTAAATAATACAAAGAAACGAAGGTAATTTATCCTTTTTTGGACAGAACGTTGAAGTGTGTGAAGAATAAATGAGCCGACGCTAATGTGGAACTATTAGACGAGGATCCGGAACTAAAGTCGTCCGAGATATAATTTCACACGGAGGATCCTGTTCTCCCAAACCCGGAATATCGGATCAGGTTTGATGAGGTGGATTTTTGTCCTGAGGGAACGTTTCTCCTCTTAACGGACCTGGACTTAATCTACTGCGATGAGGTTAGGCTCAGAGGACTGACCCTGAGGACAGACCAAGACCTCAGGAGACCCAGAGGACAGACCAAGACCTCAGGAGACCCAGAGGACAGACCAAGACCTCAGGAGACCCTGAGGACAGACCAAGTCTAAACCAGGTCTAAACCAGGTCTAAACCAGGTCTAAACCAGGTCTAAACCAGGTCTAAATCAGGTCTAAATCAGGTCTAAACCAGGTCTAAACCAGGTCTAAATCAGGTCTAAACCAGGTCTAAACCAAGTGTAAACCAGATCTAAATCAGGTCTAAATCAGGTCTAAACCAAGTCTAAACCAGGTCTAAACCAGGTCTAAACCAGGTGTAAACCAAGTCTAAACCAAGTCTAAACCAAGTCTAAACCAGGTCTAAACCAGGTCTAAACCAAATGTAAACGAGGTCTAAACGAGGTCTAAACCTGTCTGTCTGCTTCAAAACTTCCACCATTGTTCCTGTCCCCAAGAAGCCAAGGACCACCGGACTCAATGACTACAGACCTGTGGCTCTGACATCTGTGGTCATGAAGTCATTGGAGCGCCTGGTTCTACCCCACCTCAAGACCCTCACGGCCCCCCTCCTGGACCCCTGCAGTTTGCCTACAGAGCCAACCGGTCTGTAGACGACGCCATCAACATGGCTCTACACTTCACCCTGTGGCATCTGGACTCCCCGGGAACCTACGCCAGGATCCTGTTTGTGGACTTCAGCTCTGCCTTCAACACCATCCGCCCAGACCTCCTCCAAGGCAAGCTGTCCCAGATGAACGTGCCTGATCCTCTCTGCAGGTGGATCACTGACTTCCTGACAGACAGGAAGCAGCACGTGAGGCTGGGGAAGAATGTCTCGGACTCCCGGACCATCAGCACCGGCTCTCCCCAAGGCTGTGTTCTTTCTCCTCTGCTCTTCTCCCTGTACACCAACTGCTGCACCTCTTCCCATCAGTCTGTCAAGCTCATCAAGTTTGCAGATGACACCACGGTCATTGGGCTCATCTCGGACGGGGATGAGTCTGCCTACAGGACAGAGGTTGATCGCCTGGTGTCCTGGTGCAGCCAGAACAACCTGGTGCTTAATGCCCAGAAGACAGTGGAGATGATTGTGGACTTCAGGAAGCACACAGCCCCACTCCCCTCCATCATCCTGACCCACACCCCCATCACCACTCTGGACTCATTCCGCTTCCTGGGGATCACCATCACCCAGGACCTCAAATGGGAGCCCACCATCACCTCCATCATAAAGAAGGCCCAGCAGAGGATGTACTTCCTGAGGCAGCTGAAGAAATTCAACCTGCCAGCACGGACAATGGTGCAGTTCTACACTGCCATCATCGAGTCCATCCTCACCTCCTCCATCACCGTGTGGTGCTGGAGCCACCACCAGGGACAAACAGAGACTGCAACGTGTTGTGCGCTCTGCTGAGAAGGTGATTGGTTGCAGCCTTCCATCTCTACAGGACCTGTACACTTCCAGGACTCGGACACGTGCAGGTCGAATTGCAGCTGATCCTTCTCACCCTGGACATGGACTTTTTGACCTACTCCCCTCAGGCAGGAGACTACGGTCCATTCGGACCAGAACCTCTCGCCACAAAAACAGTTTCTTCCCCTCTGCTGTTGGACTCATAAATAATAACACTAGGACTGGTCCCACCCCCCACTCTGCTTCTGTCACATGACCCTGTGTTCTCACACCTGCCTGTTTTGCACTGATCACTGATACTCTCATACTCTATATTATTATACTCCTGTAAATTTGTAAATTTTGTTATACTATAGCTTTATTTTATTCTATTATTTGTTGCATGTCAGTGTTTGTCTACATCCTGCTCCAAGTACCGCAGCAATTTCCTAATGTTGTGAACCTGTTCACTCATATGGCAATAAAACATTCTGATTCTGATTCTGATTCTGATTCTGAACCAAGTCTAAACCAAGTCTAAACCAAGTCTAAACCAGGTCTAAACCAGGTCTAAACCAAGTGTAAACCAGATCTAAATCAGGTCTAAATCAGGTCTAAACCAAGTCTAAACCAGGTCTAAACCAGGTCTAAACCAGGTCTAAACCAGGTCTAAACCAGGTCTAAACCAGGTCTAAACCAAATCTAAACCAGGTCTAAACCAGGTGTAAACCAGGTCTAAACCAAGTCTAAACCAAGTCTAAACCAGGTCTAAACCAGGTCTAAACCAAGTCTAAACCAGGTCTAAACCAGGTCTAAACCAGGTCTAAACCAAATCTAAACCAGGTCTAAACCAGGTGTAAACCAAGTCTAAACCAGGTCTAAACCAGGTCTAAACCAAGTCTAAACCAAGTCTAAACCAGGTCTAAACCAGGTCTAAACCAAGTCTAAACCAGGTCTAAACCAGGTCTAAACCAAGTCTAAACCAAGTCTAAACCAGGTCTAAACCAGGTCTAAACCAAGTCTAAACCAGGTCTAAACCAAGTCTAAACCAGGTCTAAACCAGGTCTAAACCAAGTCTAAACCAGGTCTAAACCAGGTCTAAACCAGGTCTAAACCAAGTCTAAACCAGGTCTAAACCAGGTCTAAACCAGGTCTAAACCAAATCTAAACCAGGTCTAAACCAGGTCTAAACCAGGTCTAAACCAAGTCTAAACCAGGTCTAAACCAGGTCTAAACCAAGTCTAAACCAAGTCTAAACCAGGTCTAAACCAGGTCTAAACCAAGTCTAAACCAAGTCTAAACCAGGTCTAAACCAGGTCTAAACCAAGTCTAAACCAGGTCTAAACCAAGTCTAAACCAGGTCTAAACCAAGTCTAAACCAGGTCTAAACCAGGTCTAAACCAAGTCTAAACCAGGTCTAAACCAGGTCTAAACCAAGTCTAAACCAGGTCTAAACCAGGTCTAAACCAGGTCTAAACCAAGTCTAAACCAGGTCTAAACCAGGTCTAAACCAAGTCTAAACCAAGTCTAAACCAGGTCTAAACCAGGTCTAAACCAAGTCTAAACCAAGTCTAAACCAGGTCTAAACCAGGTCTAAACCAAGTCTAAACCAGGTCTAAACCAAGTCTAAACCAGGTCTAAACCAAGTCTAAACCAGGTCTAAACCAGGTCTAAACCAAGTCTAAACCAGGTCTAAACCAGGTCTAAACCAGGTCTAAACCAGGTCTAAACCAGGTCTAAATAAACAGGACTTGTCTTTTAGGTTCAGTAAACCATGGGGCACATTCCTTAAAAACGTCTGTTGTCTTAATAGTAACATTTCAATCTCAATTTTGATATTAGGGAATAGACTCGATTCTCAACACTGATTCCGATACCATGATAATAAAAAAATCCCTCTTTCTTTAGACAATATCCTGGGATTTTCCACATTAAATGGTCGAACTTTCTTTTCTCTTTCCATGTGTCCTTATATCAGTGTGATCCCTCAGTGATCCAGGTCTAAACCAGGTCTAAACCAGGCCTAAACCAGGTCTAAACCAGGTCTAAACCAGGTCTAAACCAGATCCATGTGTCAATACTAGTCTCTGTGCTCTTACACTTGTTCTGCTCCAGCTCCAGATCGTTCTAAACACACTCAGGAAAGGTTCTGGGACTTTTTTTGTGTGTCGATAACTCCGAAAAATGAGGATCTAGTTTCGATACTAGTTTCAGTATCGATCGTATTTGATTTCCGATACTTTTGACCACCCTCTCGAGGCTCATTTCTGCTCTCCGCATGTTCCAGACCCGTACGGCGCCGTGGTTTTGTCTGTAATCGGATCCGTCTCCTCAGAACATGTGGAATCTCTGCACTGGCGCAGTACCTGAGCTGACCACTGGGGGCAGCAGTGAACTAGAACCAGCTGTAAAACAAAAAATAAACCCTTCGCTCCTCATTTTCTTGGCTCTTTTTTAACAAATACGATCTAAATCCTGCCGTCCTTTATGTCCGTTTTGGTCAATTCTCACACGCGCTGGTGTCAGCCTCTGGTGGTGGTTTAACAGAACACACCCTTAACGTTAAAAACATTCAAAAGTACAAACACGGCGACGGTTTCTACGCTTCGAACGCGCAGATCTGTTCATGTGCGAAGGTGTAACATGAATGAGCCTTTGCCCAGCGCCCCCTAGTGTCTCTCACCGTGTTCCGACAGTCCTCGTGGACCCGCTGCAGCAGTTCCCGCTCAAACTCCTCCACGCTCGGCACCAGGGACAGGCTCAGGCCGCTCAGGGTCACGTCCACCGAGGGCAGGAGGCGGGGGTTCTCCAGAGCGCCCCCTGGAGACCACAGAGCAGCGTCACGGCACAAGAGCACAAGGTCGGACATTACAGATTACGAAGGATAATTAAGAGTCTTCATACGTTTTAAATGGGCCTGTACGACCCGCGATGGGGCGACTTCACGGAGATGCCTGTACTCGAGTTTTCCGCTCAAATAAGTCCGCTGTGTTCGGTCTGTCCCCCTCCTCCTGCTCTACGCTAAGCCGCTCCCCCTTCAGAGCGCGATAACGTTATAATTGCCTCGTCTCTCTCCCGAAACAAACAGGAGCTGAGCCGTTTGTGTGAACCGGGAGCAGCAGAATTTGAGCTCAGAGCCAATTACGGGGCAACAGAGCGAACAGGACCGAGCGCCCCGAGTGTCCGCGGGCCCGACTAACACGGCCCTGGTCTTACTGTCCAATCACCATTAGCATGCCGGTTGTTCTTAGTGTTACCGTCACTGCAAAACTGGCCTCAGAGAGTTGTGAAACAATCTAGTCTAATCCAGGTCTAAACCGAGTCTAATCCAGGTCTAAACCGAGTCTAAACCAGGTCTAAACTAGGTCTAAACCAGGTCTAAAACAAAGTCTAAACCAGGTCAAAACCAGGTCAAAACCAGGTCAAAACCAGGTCAAAACCAGGTCTAAACTAGATCTAAACCAGGTCTAAACAAAGTCTAAACCAGGTCTAAAACAAAGTCTAAACCAGGTCAAAACCAGGTCAAAACCAGGTCAAAACCAGGTCAAAACCAGGTCAAAACCAGGTCTAAACTAGATCTAAACCAGGTCTAAAACAAAGTCTAAACCAGGTCAAAACCAGGTCAAAACCAGGTCAAAACCAGGTCAAAACCAGGTCAAAACCAGGTCTAAACTAGATCTAAACCAGGTCTAAACCATGTCTAAACCAGGTCTAAACCAGGTCTAAACCAAGTCTGAACCAAGTCTAAACCAGGTCTAAACCAGGTCTAAACCATGTCTAAAAAAGGTCTAAACCAGGTCTAAAATAATTCAAAACCAGGTCTAAACTAGGTCTAAACCAGATCAAAACCAGGTCCACATCAGGTCTGAACCAGGTCTAAACCGGGTCTAAACCGGGTCTAAACCAGGTCTAAACCAGGTCTAAACCTATTTTTGAGCTTTAAAACCACCTGTGATTGGATAAATGTAAAGTAGAGCTGTTTAATGTCACACTGTGGAACATTCCAGAGCAGGTGAAGGACTCTCCACCAGAAAAGTTACACAGTGCAGCTTTAAACATGTGTGAATGAAACAAAACAAAACCAAAATAGAGTAAAATGGGCCCTTTAAGCTTTAAGTGCAGGTAAAAATGACCTAAAGTCACAGACTCTGCAGTGTGTGCGCGGAGTTACCTGTAGGGGGCTCCACCAGCCCCGGGAGCCCCTCGTCCCCGCACAGGAGCACGTTCTCCGGGAGCAGGTGCAGAGCCGGGGCCAGAGCCGAGTGGGCCCTGACGCTACAGTCCAGATGGGCCCCGTCCACGGGCCTGAGCGCACTGCCGTCTGAAACACAAGGACAATACTGTCAACACCTGCGAAAAGGACTAAACCAGGACTAAACCAGGTCTAAACCAGGACTAAACCAGGTCTAAACCAGGTCTAAACCAAGTCTAAACCAAGTCTGAACCAGGACTAAACCAGGTCTGAACCAGGTCTAAACCAGGTCTAAACTAAGTCTAAACCAGGTCTAAACCAGGACTAAACCAGGTCTAAACCAGGTCTGAACCAGGTCTAAACCAAGTCCAGACACCCAGCAACACCTACGAAAGCACAAGGTCTAAACCAGGTCTAAACCAGGTCTGAACCAGGTCTGAACCAGGTCTAAACCAGGACTAAACCAGGACTAAACCAGGTCTAAACCAGGTCTGAACCAGGACTAAACCAGGTCTAAACCAGGACTAAACTAGGTCTGAACCAGGACTAAACCAGGTCTAAACCAGGTCTAAACCAAGTCCAGACACCCAGCAACACCTACGAAAGCACAAGGTCTAAACCAGGTCTAAATCAGGTCTGAACCAGGTCTGAACCAGGTCTAAACCAGGACTAAACCAGGACTAAACCAGGACTAAACCAGGTCTAAACCAGGTCTGAACCAGGTCTAAACCAGGACTAAACCAGGTCTAAACCAGGTCTAAACCAAGTCCAGACACCCAGCAACACCTACCTATGAAAGCACAAGGTCTAAACCAGGTCTAAACCAAGACTAAACCAGGTCTGAACCAGGTCTAAACCAGGTCTAAACCAAGTCCAGACACCCAGCAACACCTACGAAAGCACAAGGTCTAAACCAGGTCTATATCAGGTCTGAACCAGGTCTGAACCAGGTCTAAACCAAGACTAAACCAGGTCTGAACCAGGTCTAAATCAGGTCTGAACCAGGTCTGAACCAGGTCTAAACCAAGACTAAACCAGGTCTGAACCAGGTCTAAACCAGGTCTAAACCAGGTCTAAACCAAGTCCAGACACCCAGCAACACCTACGAAACCACAAGGTCTAAACCAGGTCTAAATCAGGTCTGAACCAGGTCTAAACCAGGTCTAAACCAGGTCTAAACCAGGACTAAACCAGGTCTAAACCAGGTCTAAACCAGGTATAAACCAGGTCTAAACCAGGTCTAAACCAGGTCTCCATAAAGAAACTGGACCATGCCGTACCTTCCTTAAAAACGTCCATATATCAAATATGATACTAACATTTCAGACTCTATTCGATACTCGACACCCAAAACATTTCATTAATTACTTTATAATTAATCTTTGCATTTATACAGCGCCTTTCAAGACACTCGAAGCACTTTACAGCATTATTCATTCACTCCACACACAGAGGCTCCTCCTGTAGCCACAGCTGCCCTGGGGCTTCTGATGGAAGTGAGGCTCCAGTCTGCACCATCACCGGCTGTGACCACAAAACTGACTCCGACATCATGAAGATAATAAAAATCCCTCTTTCTTTAGACAACAGAATGTGTTTTTCCACATTAACTTCCTTTTCTCTTCCCATGTGGTCTTATATCTGTGTCATCAGGGGTCCAGGTAGGTCCCACAAGGCTCCATGGGCCAGACCTGCAGCTTTAGTGCACCAATGTCCAAACTTTTTTCATCAAGGGCCACAAATCTAAACCCAGACGAAGCAGAGGGCCGAGGGTAATAGACTGGTGCTCCATACAATGAATAATTGAAATATATGCATGTTTAACACGTTAGAATGAGCCGCCGGTCCTTTATTCAAGCTAATATCCACAAAACCACACACTCAATATTAAATATTGGCTTTATCAAGGTAGATTTTCGAAAAACTTGCAGTAAAAGGCACTGCTCAAGGGAAGAAAAGTTTGGGCCAATTCACCTGGAAGCCTGAGGGCCGAGAAAAATGTGTCTGAAGGCCACATTCGGCTCAAGGGCCATAGTTTGGACATGTCTGATCTAGTGTGCAGCAGTCCACAGTCTGGTTTAGTCCTGGTTTGGTTCTATCCATAGAAGGGATCCACAGCCTGCGGCGCTTCATAATAAGGAGATGTCAGCTCCCACTGGACTCTGCAGTTCTCTCATGTAAAGGGCAGAGGACTCGTTTCTTTTATTCAGCCGTTAAGATCAATATTGTGATTTAAAATGTGCAAATTATAACAGAATGAGCCGCGGGTTTCATAGATTATAACTGTATAACAGATACAAGCACATTAAATGCTTTAAACTAAACGTCACATTTGATCAAACAAATGAACTACAGAAGAAGACACATCACACTGTATCAGAGCCAAACTCATCCGAAACTCCGAGCAGAGCTTTACATCTGCACCACATCAGGGCAGAGGAGACGGGAGGCGAGCGCTGGCATCAGGGGGCAGCGTCAGGGCAGAGGAGACGGGAGGCGAGCGCTGGCATCACGGGGCAGCGTCAGGGCAGAGGAGACGGGAGGCGAGCGCTGGCATCACGGGGCAGCGTCAGGGCAGAGGAGACGGGAGGCGAGCGCTGGCATCACGGGGCAGCGTCAGGGCAGAGGAGACGGGAGGCGAGCGCTGGCATCAGGGGGCAGCGTCAGGGCAGAGGAGACGGGAGGCGAGCGCTGGCATCACGGGGGAGCGTCAGGGCAGAGGAGACGGGAGGCGAGCGCTGGCATCACGGGGGAGCGTCAGGGCAGAGGAGACGGGAGGCGAGCGCTGGCATCACGGGGGAGCGTCAGGGCAGAGGAGACGGGAGGCGAGCGCTGGCATCACGGGGGAGCATCAGGGCAGAGGAGACGGGAGGCGAGCGCTGGCATCACGGGGGAGCGTCAGGGCAGAGGAGACGGGAGGCGAGCGCTGGCATCACGGGGCAGCGTCAGGGCAGAGGAGACGGGAGGCGAGCGCTGGCATCACGGGGGAGCGTCAGGGCAGAGGAGACGGGAGGCGAGCGCTGGCATCACGGGGCAGCGTCAGGGCAGAGGAGACGGGAGGCGAGCGCTGGCATCACGGGGCAGCGTCAGGGCAGAGGAGACGGGAGGCGAGCGCTGGCATCACGGGGGAGCGTCAGGTCAGAGGAGACGGGAGGCGAGCGCTGGCATCACGGGGGAGCGTCAGGGCAGAGGTGACGGGAGGCGGCGCTGGCATCAGGGGGAGCGTCAGGTCAGAGGAGACGGGAGGCGGCGCTGGCATCAGGGGGAGCGTCAGGTCAGCGGAGACGGGAGGCGAGCGCTGGCATCACGGGGCAGCGTCAGGGCAGAGGAGACGGGAGGCGAGCGCTGGCATCACGGGGGAGCGTCAGGTCAGAGGAGACGGGAGGCGAGCGCTGGCATCACGGGGCAGCGTCAGGTCAGAGGAGACGGGAGGCGAGCGCTGGCATCACGGGGGAGCGTCAGGGCAGAGGAGACGGGAGGCGAGCGCTGGCATCAGGGGGCAGCGTCAGGGCAGAGGAGACGGGAGGCGAGCGCTGGCATCAGGGGGGAGCATCAGGGCAGAGGAGACGGGAGGCGAGCGCTGGCATCACGGGGGAGCGTCAGGGCAGAGGAGACGGGAGGCGAGCGCTGGCATCAGGGGGCAGCGTCAGGGCAGAGGAGACGGGAGGCGAGCGCTGGCATCACGGGGGAGCGTCAGGTCAGAGGAGACGGGAGGCGGCGCTGGCATCACGGGGGAGCATCAGGGCAGAGGAGACGGGAGGCGGCGCTGGCATCAGGGGGAGCGTCAGGTCAGAGGAGACGGGAGGCGAGCGCTGGCATCAGGGGGGAGCGTCAGGTCAGAGGAGACGGGAGGCGAGCGCTGGCATCACGGGGCAGCGTCAGGGCAGAGGAGACGGGAGGCGAGCGCTGGCATCACTGGGGAGCGTCAGGTCAGAGGAGACGGGAGGCGAGCGCTGGCATCACGGGGCAGCGTCAGGGCAGAGGAGACGGGAGGCGAGCGCTGGCGTCACGGGGCAGCGTCAGGTCAGAGGAGACGGGAGGCGAGCGCTGGCATCACGGGGCAGCGTCAGGTCAGAGGAGACGGGAGGCGAGCGCTGGCATCACGGGGCAGCGTCAGGGCAGAGGAGACGGGAGGCGAGCGCTGGCATCACGGGGGAGCGTCAGGTCAGAGGAGACGGGAGGCGAGCGCTGGCATCACGGGGGAGCGTCAGGTCAGAGGAGACGGGAGGCGAGCGCTGGCATCACAGGGGAGCGTCAGGTCAGAGGAGACGGGAGGCGAGCGCTGGCATCACGGGGCAGCGTCAGGTCAGAGGAGACGGGAGGCGAGCGCTGGCATCACGGGGCAGCGTCAGGGCAGAGGAGACGGGAGGCGAGCGCTGGCATCACGGGGGAGCGTCAGGGCAGAGGAGACGGGAGGCGAGCGCTGGCATCACGGGGCAGCGTCAGGGCAGATTACAGCGGCTGCTCTGAGACTGAAGAGGCCTCCAGCTCTCAGACCCGTTTATCCTCACGCTTCACTTCTGTCTGCAGTCCAGCTGCTTTCACTCAAACTGTAAATATAAATGGACAGAACTAACCCGCTGCCCACTCTGTTACAAATATAATCATACCGTAAAATAACAAATAAGAGTTGGGATGAGTCTAATGTTCGTGCTCAAGGCAGAAGTCGTGCTGTAACAGGACGCAGGACTGACGCTCGAGTCGTCTCTACACAAACCAAACTTAAAGTTGAACTCTGTCACGTTTGAAGCTAAAGTCCGTCACTAGAGGAGGTGAATTCTGTCAGAAGGCAAAAAACGGCACAGATCAGTGTTTCCTCGGTGGAGATCTCACTGTGGCAGTGAGTCTGTCAAGGCAACAAACTAGTGTAGTGATGGGGGCAAGTTCTGAACTTCCACGTAAAACAACAATTTGCTTCACACTGAAGAAGCTTAACTCCACTTTAACCCATCTGACAACAGCCACGAGTCTAACAAACCAAACGCTCTGCCTGGTTCACTCATTAGTGTCTGGAAACGTTAGAAAACAACTTTATCAGCACCTCACACTTCCCTCTGCTGATTTCCCACTGCACAGGCCAAAGCCCAAAAGATTCGATCGTCGACTCCAGCGGCGGCGAGAGGCTCGAGCGACAGAAGCAACAAGTGAGAATCGACTACTGACGGTGAAGAAGAAGAAAAACTGAAGGTTTTTGAAAGAAAATGGTTCAGGAATGTATATTTTCAGCGTTTCTCAAAAAATATAATTCACTGGTAAATAAATGTGATTAGAAACGACATCGGCGATCGAGTCTTTTGGGCTTTGGCCTGTGCAGTGGAAAATCAGCAGAGGGAAGTGTGAGGTGCTCATAAAGTTGTTTTCTGTCCATTTTAAGTTCTTTTAAAATAAACAACCTGTAGACGAGAATGAAGCATCTCAGCACGAGTAATTCGATAATAAACCTGAAAACAAGAGGAAGAACCTGAAGAAGTTTGAAAATCTTGACCAGATCAGAGAAATTTTCAGTGCAGATTAGTCAAAAATTGTGAGTGTCCTGTTCTAGACATGGTTCAGACTTGATGTAGTCCTGGTTTAAGGCTTAGTTCAGACCTGGTTTAGCTCAAACTGGTCTTAAATAGGGACACCTGAGGCATTTCTTGTATAAAAGTGGGACAAATGACTGGTTTTGTATAAATCTGCTGGGACAGGGGACACAGGGCTCAAAACTGTCCCGGGTAAATTGGAATTTAATTAGAACACGGTTTAAATCTCACAAGAGTCACTTCTGCGGAGCCTTAAATTTGAAGTGTGGAGTTGTTCGTGGAGTTGTGAGGCGCAGACAAAGGGCTGAGTGCAGTTGGCCGGACGGAGGCTTTGTTCATTAGCGCGGGGTTAAAGCGCAGCTCTTTCATTATTCCCCTTGATTAGAACACGCTCTCATTACACGGAGTCAAGGCCGCGCCGACGCTCGCTCTCCACAGGGGGCAGCAGCTCCTCCAGAGGCCCCAAAGCGCAACCACACTCCACCGCCTCGCTCACACACTTCCACCGGATTCACTCGGGTTTTCAAGAAATGTAACAAAAAGTGAAACGTACGACACTTGTGCCTGTGCTCAGAAAGGATTTGTTCATGTTAAAGCTGCACTGTGTAGTTGGATGGTCCGAGTTGCTATGGAAACGTTCCACCGTATGACTTTAAACATCGATTTGGCATTTATTTATCTGCACCATAGACTGTATAAAGAAGCAGAGTAAAGGTCGTTACACACGACAGGACTTTGAGTCTTAAACGATTTTTAAATGTGCAACAAAAAGCGCAAACGCCACAGACACGAGGAGAAACTTATGAGACTTACTTTACTTTACTTTACTTTAATCTTTATTTGAGGGACAATGTACAGAAACATTAAATGGAAAGACAGAGATGCACTGTACCAGATTATAGCTGAATAGCTCGTTTCCATCTGTAGTCCCTTTTTGCATAAATAAACAGTGCACATTCCCCTGTAAGTCTCTAAATTTCTCTAAAACTTCCCCAACATTCAAACCTCAGTGATACAGTCACAGTCAAACACCATCAGACAATTATAGAACCACTGTATCATTCACTGCATTTCACTCTGTATCCGTCCATTTATCCGTCAGATTACTTCATATTTACACATGTTTAAATTCCACTGCACATTGGTCACAGACCACAGGAATTCCATAGGAACAGGAGAAAAGACCAACTGACACTGGTCCAAGATGGACATAAATACACAGTGTCAGTGCTGACAGGTTTGACCGTCCCATAACCACTTTTTAAGTTCCCGAGTAAAAGTGGCAAAGTTTGTTTGATTTTTTATTTCAGGTGGGATATTATTCCAGTCTTTAATTGCTTTATTTGAGAAAACTGTGCAAATGTTGTTTTGCGTTTTGGTACGATACACTGTGCTCTGGAGGAGGAGCGTCGTTCTCTTTGTCACTTGAGATGTTTGCTGGACAAACTTCTTCAGAGGTGGAGGTGCAGTGTCATGGATGATTCTGTCGGCCAATCAAACCCTGGCGAGTCTTTGTATATTTTCAAAGTTTAACAAACTGTATTTTTCGAGAACCTGACAATGATGGTGCCGCCTTGTTCTCCTGTCCAAAACCTTTAGAGCCTGTTTGTGAATAAAACAAAATCTCCAATCGCAAAAACTTAAAATCTCTGATCGCAAAGACTTAAAATCTCCACTCGCAGACTTAAAATCTCTGACCAAAAAGACTTAAAAATCTTCGCTCACAAAGACTTCAATCGCAAAGACTTAAAATCTCTGATTGCAAAGACTTTAAACTCTCCGCTCTCTCAGATGCAGCAGGATCTGTGTGTGGAGCACAGGATCTAAAGCTGTGAGGCTGTGATGGCCTCAGCTGTTTCCTGTCTGCAGTGAAACCAGTCGCTCTGAGACTCTGAAGTGTTCAAAGATCAGACTCTGCACTTCCACTTTAGACACAAGTCCAAACTGTGGGATTATTATGTGTGAAATGTGGAGCAACACTTCAGATCCAGGATTTTTAAAGCAGAAAAGAGGAGATAAAGTCCACAGGAAGTAGAGTCACTGTGGCTGATCCGTGGCTGTGGATGGAAACAGACACACGGGAGGAACTGTCCAGACTTTTTACTTTTAAAGAACGAAGAAACTGGATTAGGTGTCATTATTTGCAAAGGGCAAGTTCTATGAATAATGAATCCATAGAAATAACTTTAGCTACGTTCAGACTGCACCTGAAGTGACCTAAATCTGATTTTTCCGCCCCTGTGCGACTTGTATCTGATCTTTTAATGACCGTCTGAACGAAACAGATCTGACTTTTTTTTTAATGCAACCCAGGCCACTTGGATATGTGCTCCTAAAACTGATTTATATCCGATCTTTTGACATGTGACTTCAGTCTAAATGGCGGGATCGCATTCATCCGACCTACATCCGACCTACATCCGACCTACTGTTCCTTTCTACAGACGTTTTTGCCAAAACGACAACGGCCAAAAACCTCGTCCTTCTTCTCAATCGCCTCCTTAAAACAACATAAGCTGCGCATGTTCTGGCTCCGGTACAACAGCGACTTTAAAATCCCCAGGATCTCGAAGCGGCGTCCATGTTCAGGCGACTTCCGTAAACACTGATCTTTCTGCTGTGACGTCGTCCGTGTCTCCAAAAAGACGCTTATCCTCGCCTCAGACTTTGTTTACTCTTCATAATTACCCATGTGCCCCGAGGATGAGCGTCTTTTTACAGGTCTCACTGTTCTGTTAAATTGTGATGAAGTAGAAAAGTCAAATGACTTAAATAAGCATGATTTATGGTCAGGGCCATTTTACATTTCACTGAGGCTTTAGTCCTCAAAAGCTCATTTATTCTTGCAGATTTTCTTTTAAAATAGCCTTTTTAAAGACTTAGTTTTTGCTCTTGTACTGTAACAAAACTCTCCATTATGCAGTATCGGGCTGGTATCGGCGAGTACATCAATGCCAAGTATCAGTATCGGATCAGATCACATAAAAAGTTATTCGAACTAGGGACGGGCATTCGATTAAATTTTCTTAATCGACCGTCGGGAAAATTAACGATCGATTTTCGATTAATCATTAACATTTTATATTAAAATTATCATCTTTATTATGACTCTTACTAATCTGCATAAATGAACTCAACTTTACAACATATAAACCGTCAGCTCCAGAGCCTCATCAGTGTGAGATCAGAATGTGTTTAATGCAGATTTAAACATTTGTTTACGTCTTACAAAAACAAAACTTAAAACCTCATGGCTCATTTGCATAAAGTGTAAGATCTGAAAAAAGCAGCTCTTTCCTTGTGCTGCTGCTTTAGCTTCTGTGGGACTAAAGGACTCGAGTCAGTGAATATGAGTGTTCTCTCTGTGACTCAGTGAATATGAGTGTTCTCTCTGTAACTCAGTGAATATGAGTGTTCTCTCTGTGACTCAGTGAATATGAGTGTTCTCCCTGTGACAGAGGATGTTCTGCTGATGCCGAGTCTGTTCTGTGCGTATGTCGCGTTGCAGATGCTGCGTAAACATGTGAAACCGGGACACTCAAAAACCCGATCATACCCGGGACACTGATGTGCAGGGAAACGCGCTCTTTGGGGGATATAGGGATCTCATAGCCGTCTTGTCTATGGCTCCGTGGGACTGTGAGGCTCCAGAGTTTGTGCTCAGACGCAGCCTCGACTCCTCATGCTACGTTACGCACAGACATTCGGTTTGTCGATTAAAGTGAACGTGATCAACGAAATCTTTGATGATCAGTTATGGATTAATCGACTAATCCTGCCCATCCCTAATCCGAACAACACTATTATCCCGCCAAAGATGTTCATTTGGTCTTCTTATGTAACCTCACTTCTTGAAGATGGCTCTCAGCTAGTGGACAAAACATGTCAACAAGGTAAAGACACTTTATTAAACGGTTTTAAAAAAGAACCCAACAAGTTAACACTAATCTCCACTGAACTGATATTTGGAAGCTGATGTCCGATCCAGCTTTTTTTTTTTATAGGCGTCAATAGATACAAATATCAGGATAATCCCAAATATGACGGGGTGATTTTGATTATTTTCCCCTGATGGCATAATTTAAATTTACTCCAACCTCCCCAAGGACATGGACGTGAAGTCTCCTGCAGAAGTGCTCCTGCAGTGGGCGTTTAAGGCCTCGAGTTGAGGGCCTCTCGTGAAAAGTTCTCCTCCCGACCGTCCCGTTCACCTTCAGATAAACTCGCGGCCGTTTCATTTGCATAATATCAAACCATCGAGCAGAACGAGAGCTCTTCTTGAACTTCAGACTCTGAGAGGCGGGAGCTTATTTCCTTTAATGGATCCTGAAGAGGAACGAGGACGGATCCTGCTGAGGAGATCTGTGACTCTGCGCCGTCTCATTTTCACTTTTCACCCTCAGATTGGTTTTCGTCACCTTTGGACTTCGGACTGTTCTGCTCCTCGAAGATGAAAGAAAATGTACATGGAGTCTGTCTGCCTAAAGCTGCACTGTGTAACTTTTCCTTTGGGGGGGTCATTCACCTGCTTGTTTCTACGGAAATGTCATTGTTCTGCCCGGAATGTTCCACAGTGTGACATTAAACAGCTCGACTTTACATTTATTCAATCACAGGTGGTTTTAGAGCTCAAAAATACGGGCAGGGCCGCCTTTCCACGGATCTGACAGGTAACTTGGTCTCATATAAATCTAGAAACTATATTGTTTGTGTTTGCTAATGTGTGCATTGCGTTACCATGGAAACTGTATGAATGGCCCCGTTAACATGAGAATTTTAATTCCGAATTAGACGATTCTACCTGAACGTGCGTTGTGTTCTAGATAAAGTTCAGCCAATAGTGACTAAAATAACTGTTTCTGGCATTTGTTATAATGTTATATAGCCAATATATATTACTTATATTTATAATATAGACAGTGAAAACCAAGAGCACACAAAGACAGTCCTAGACCTGCAGGCCATGAACGACCATCTCCAGGCAGAGTACTGGAAACTTTGCAAAACTGCCAAGTGATGAACTCTTGAAATTAATGAACAACTTGAAGATCAACATAAAAGCAATGGAACAGCTCAACGACAAGCAGGCGCATGAGGTCATAATGATGAGGCTAAACCACAGGTCCAAGAAGTCAGGAGAAAGCTCAGGAGTTAGCACAGAAGCTAGCTCAGGAGTTAGCACAGAAGCTAACTCAAGCCGTCTCTCCTAAACTCTGGAATGAGCTGCCTCCTCACCTACGCTCTCTAGAAAGTGAAGACGCTTTTAAGAAGCAACTAAAGACATTTCTCTCTCGGTCGCTGTTTTAGTTCATCTGGAGTTTAAAGGTGCATTGTGTAACTTTTCTGGTGGTTGTAGTTTCAGTTGCATTTTGTTGTTTCAGTTGTGTTTTGTAGTTTCCGTTGTGTTTTTGGTTTGTAGTTTCCGTTGTGTTTTGTAGTTTCCGTTGTGTTTTCGGCTGGAGTTTCCGTTGTGTTTTTGGTTTGTAGTTTCAGTTGTGTTTTTGGTTTGTTGTTTCAGTTGTGTTTTGTAGTTTCCGTTGTGTTTTTGGTTTGTAGTTTCCGTTGTGTTTTGTAGTTTCCGTTGTGTTTTCGGCTGGAGTTTCCGTTGTGTTTTTGGTTTGTAGTTTCCGTTGTGTTTTGTTGTTTCCGTTGTGTTTTCGGTTGGAGTTTCCGTTGTGTTTTTGGTTTGTAGTTTCCGTTGTGTTTTGTAGTTTCCGTTGTGTTTTGTTGTTTCAGTTGTGTTTCGGTTGTAGTTTCAGTTGTGTTTTGTAGTTTCCATTGTGTTTTTGGTTTGTAGTTTCCGTTGTGTTTTGTTGTTTCCATTGTGTTTTTGGTTTGTAGTTTCGGTTGTGTTTTGTTGTTTCCGTTGTGTTTTCGGTTGGAGTTTCCGTTGTGTTTTTGCTGCGGGAAGACACCGTCCACGCGTCTGTTCTGTGGAAAGTCAAACAGGAGTGTTCATTTCACATTTGGGATTTCTGCACAAAGTCTTTTCATCATAAAACCATCAGCGTCTCGGCGGGAGTCCACGCGCCGAGGCCCAAATTACCATATTCATCACTGCTGAACGCGCTCGCTGTTTTCTCTATTTTAATATCCACATAATTTCGTTTGGTCGTAAAGCGTTTCCGTTTCCAGTCGAGTTCAAAGGCAGATTTTGATTTTGGATTTTAATTTGACTTCAGGGTTCAGACGGTTCGAGACTCAAACTGGACACAGAGTTTTAAAGCTGCGTTCTGGAACTTTTCTGATGGAGTCTGTCAAATGCTTTTCTCCATGGAGACGTTATTGCTTTGTCTCAAAGTCTGGAATGTTCCACTGTACGGCATTAAACCTTTCTGTCTTTGTAGAGACCAAACCAGACCAAGCTACAGGGCAGATCTGTGGAGAGGCGACTCCGCTCACAGTCAGAATGTGTTTGTCGAGGTATTTTTGAGCTATAAAACCAGCTGTAATTGAATAAATTCATAGAAACAACTGGGTGACTGTAACAACAAAACACAACCACAACCAAAACACAACCAAAACTACAACCAAAACACAACTGAAACTACAACCAAAACACAACTGAAACTACAACCAAAACACAACTGAAACTACAACCAAAACACAACCAAAACTACAATCAAAACACAACTGAAAGAACAAAACACAACTGAAACTACAACCAAAACACAACTGAAACTACAACCAAAACACAACTGAAACTACAACCAAAACACAACTGAAACAACAAAACACAACTGAAACTACAACCAAAACACAACTGAAACTACAACCAAAACACAACTGAAACTACAACCAAAACACAACTGAAACACAACCGAAACTACAACCAAAACACAACTGAAACTACAACCAAAACACAACTGAAACACAACCGAAACTACAACCAAAACACAACTGAAACTACAACCAAAACACAACTGAAACACAACCGAAACTACAACCAAAACACAACTGAAACTACAACCAAAACACAACTGAAACTACAACCAAAACACAACTGAAACTACAACCAAAACACAACTGAAACTACAACCAAAACACAACCAAAACTACAATCAAAACACAACTGAAACTACAACCAAAACACAACTGAAACTACAACCAAAACACAACTGAAACTACAACCAAAACACAACTGAAACTACAACCAAAACACAACTGAAACTACAACCAAAACACAACTGAAACTACAACCAAAACACAACTGAAACTACAACCAAAACTACAAAACGCAACCAAAACCACAATTCTGTCAGTGTAGATGTTGCTAACTTCATGCACTTCACTGACTGATTCAAAATTAAAAAGTGACTTAAAAAAATCCCGTCCTCAGTCTTCACCAACAACAGCACCGAACTGTTGGACTGGACGAGATGAATATTAAAAACACACATATGCACTTTGAATAATGCTTAAAATCTGCCTACGCTGTGGTTTAGATCTGTACAAACATAATTAACATAAACATACATTCAAAATAAGTGGCAGAAATAGTTACTGTCAGATAAGAGTCGACTCGCTCCACATTTAACCCGCAGCGGCCTCGTGGCTTCACTTTGTCCATTTATATTTACCGTCTGTGCCCTCACCGGTGGATTTGTCATGCAGAAAAAGTTGTAACTCTTTCTTAAACTCTCCTTGAGCAAACACTCGGGTAAATAACGAGCAGAATGATGAAGTGACTGATGAATATGGAGAAAGTGTCCACAGCAGCAGAGCCAGATTCAGTGAGTCACCAGCTCCAGACACTTTCCACAGACACTCACACAAACATCTCCATTCATCTCCTGTTTATCGAGGGCCCTTCAGCAGGACAAACGTGCCCACCGAAGGCTCCGTGTAAAAGGACAGAGCTGCGTCCAAACAGGAAGTGAGAACGGGCGCGAAGTGGCACTTTGGAGCTCTGTTTGCACTGGACGACTGAAGAAAACACCGTCCCGTCTCTGAAACTGCGGCTGTGAACCTCGTTAATTTGGTCAAAAAATAGCGGAACATGAACGTTTTCAGATCTGTTAGAATTTTAATAGCATTAAAAGATGGATAAAAGTTCAAATTCATGTAATTTGGGACCTTTAAAATGTTCATATTAATCCGTTCTACATGATCCTGGTGTTTTTATTTTACAATTTTGTCTCTAAATTCAGATCTGAACATTTAAGTTGAACTCGGACACGTTTGAAGCTAAAGTCGTTTCTAGAGGAGGTGAATTCTGTCCAAAGCCAAAAAACGGCACAGATCAGTGTTTCCTCGGTGGAGATCTCACTGTGGCAGTGAGTCTGTCAAGGCAACAAACTAGTGCAGTGATGGGGGCAAGTTCTGAACTAGTGTAGTGATGGGGGCAAGTTCTGAACTAGTGTAGTGATGGGGGCAAGTTCTGAACTAGTGCAGTGATGGGGGCAAGTTCTGAACTTCCACGTAAAGCGACCATTTGCTGCAGACTGAAGAAGCTTAACACCACTTTAACCCATCTGACAACAGCCACGAGTCTAACAAACCAAACGCTCTGCCTGGTTCACTCATTAGTGTCTGGAAACGTTAGAAAACAACTTTATAAGCACCTCACACTTCCCTCTGCTGATTTCCCACTGCACAGACCAAAGCCCAAAAGACTCGATCGTCGACTCCAGAAACAAGTGAGAATCGACGACTGACGGAGAAGAAGAAGAGGAACTGAAAGTTGTTGAAAGAAAATGGTTCGGGAATGTATTTTTTTTAGCGTTTTTCAAAAAATATAATTTACTGGTAAATAAACGGGATTAGAAACGACATCGACGATTGAGTCTTTTGTGATGGTGGAGTTAAGCTTCTTCAATCTGAAGCAAATTGGTGTTTTACGTGGAAGTTCAGAACTTGCCCCCATCACTACACTAGTTTGTTGCCTTGACAGACTCACTGCCACAGTGAGATCTCCACCGAGGAAACACTGATCTGTGCCGTTTTTTGGCTTCGGACAGAATTCACCTCCTCTAGAGACGGACTGCAGCTTCAAACGTGTCCGAGTTCAACTTTAAGACTGAAAAATCCCTGTAGTGTGTAGCGTCCTTTAAACATTATTTCAACAAAATAACGGCGTTTTCTTTTCATTTTACTTCTCAAAGCATCATCTGTGTGATATCAGAGGAGTTTTGGCCCAGTACAGTACAGTTTGTAGGCAACAGTTATGAAACTCCCCCAGACGGGATCTGGAAACTTCTGGGGAGTTCCCTTTACGCAAGACGTCCACAGAATTATATGAACTATTCTAAACGTTTGAATGTGTTTTTGTCAAATCTGAATATGAAAGGAGATGGTCTAAGGATCATGAGTAACACTGGTGACACTGGTCTGTTTGTGCCGGTTTATCCTCAGTGCATCAGTTTTGTCTTTTTGAACAGATCAGGAGCGAAAATGTGAATTTAAATC
>CM060654.1:2705370-2816144 GCA_030686955.1 Odontamblyopus rebecca | reverse complement strand
ATAAAGACATGTTCTTATTCATTTCACCAAAGGGATGAGGTTTTGTGTGAACTTCACTTATCTACAGATTCTAAAGCTCGATCGTGGCCACGGCCTCTGATCTTTTCTTGTGTAAATATTAAAAGTGCGGCAAGTTACGACAGATAAAAAGACGAGATCAGATATACGAGAGATTTTGGCTTGACTGTTTTTGGCTGACGTAATATTTCTGCTTTCACTGTAAGGCTGATTTTCGGGACTACTGCTTCTCAAAAAAATGTAACTCACTAATATTTAATTGCGTTTTTATCCGATCCAAACGTAAAAACATGGGATAAAATCTCACGAGATCATTTTCAGTCTTGAGGCATTTTTGTCTCGCCCCATCCGTACTAAATATGATTCTGTTTCCGTATTTTTCAGACTATAAGTGGCACTTTTTGTGGTGGTTTGGGTTTTCCTGCGACTTACATATTAAAATATATAACTCCACATGTTGTTTTCACACTGACGGCCACGAGGGGGCGCTCTAGGCTTGTGGGACAGTATCTGCGACTCCCATTACTCCTGCACCACTGAAACTTTAAAACTTATAAAAACAACTGAGACAAGAAGGGCTGTACCGATATCCAAGTGTCCCGATACGATACGGTCACAGTCTGAAGCTCACAGTTCGATATTTATCGCGATATCGTGGGAAAGTTCACCAGATTTACACCTTTTTTCCATTCTTGAGTTCTTTTTTTTCATTCTTTCTTTCCTGCGTTCATTTGGTTGTTCTTTTGTTCTCTTTTTTCTTTCTCTCTTTCATTCTTTCTTTCTTTTTTGTTCTTTCTTTCTCGTTCTTTCTTTCATTCTTTCTTTTTCGTCCTTTCTTTCGTTTGTTTGTTCTTTCTTTCATTCTTTCTTTTGTAACCAGGGTGGAAATCTGCTACTTAACATATTAAAATATGCATTTCGGCATTTCTCTTTACGTGAGCGTCACCTGGGTTACGTAATGCTGCGCCCTCACGCACGTACATGCGTGACCGCGTTGAACCAATCGTAACGCTCGTAGCGCGTCTCACAAGCTGTTTGTGCGGCTCCTCATCAGAAGCGTGGGGAAGGAGCCCGGGACAGCTGCTACAGAGACCAGCCAGCGCAGGGGCTGAACGCATTTGATCGTGCGGTGTGTCAGAAACTAACGGGAATTGGCCAGGTTCTCCGTTTGTGGAGATTTGATCTGATGGCTCAGAGTTTTGGCTGGGAGCCGGACATCTCCAGAGCGCCCCTGCTGGTCTGGTAGGAGGCTCTGGCAGCCTTGTTCCCCCTCACTTTCTCGTTCATCCACATAAACACATTCACGAAGGCTTTAAGCCTAAGGACATTACTGACAAAAGGACATTTAAAACCTTATGGACATTGGGACATTTTTTCATTTCAACATTCATTAATAAAGTGCATTGGTCTAAACACATTAAATAGAATAAATATCATAGTTTCATTACATAATAATTTCATGGTGCATAAAAATAAAGTGCAAACTGCAGATATTGCACCTTTAAAGCACATTAACATTTAAATCCAAAACAATAGCATAGGGAAGCTAGTTGTGACATAGCCAGTCCATAATAAAAGCATTGACAGTGGCTAATGTGGCTAATGCTAACAACACAGACAACTTTTTTGTTCTTTAATTTTTTTTCTTTCTTTCGTTCTTTCTTTTTCATTCTTTCTTTTTTGTTCTTTCTTTCTCGTTCTTTCTTTCATTCTTTCTTTTTTGTCCTTTCTTTCGTTTCTTTGTTCTTTCTTTCATTCTTTCTTTCTTTTTTGTTCTTTCATTTTTTTTCTTTCTTTCGTTCTTTCTTTTTCATTCTCTTTCTCTCATTTGTTTTTTCTCTCATTCTTTCTTTTTTGTCCTTTCTTTCGTTTGTTCTTTCTTTCGTTATTTCTATCTTTGTCGTTCTTTCGTTCGTTCATATTCCATATACGTCTCTCTGTACCAGATTTAGTCCATTGTCTTGTGGTGAATCTGCTCCTTTTTCCTCTAAAAATGCTTCACAGACTTAATCCACAGAATGAAGATGTAAAAGTGCTTAGAACAGTTATTTCTTCATGTATCTGCACTGAAACGGAGCAAAGGATCATGGTCTATGTAGTTCCCTCTGTTTTTTTTAGCTATTTCTGCATCAGAACTTCTCATTTAAGCAAAGACACTGGGGATTCGATATATTGTGATGCTCCACCAGATTATTGGGACCTTTGACTAGACGATATCACCATATTTACGTTACCGTTACATCCGTATAAGTCACATTTTTGGGGAAATTTGTTTATAAATTCAGAGACTCAGAACAGACATTTGAACACTTCAGGCTGTCGACCTCGGCGTGAAGTCTTTTTGGAGCGTCGTTGCTCCGGTGGAGGCGTTTGTGTTGAATGAAGCGGTAACACCAAGAAGGTCCCGTGAAGTCATTTACATTCGTGGCCTTGGGAGCTCCCGTAACGGCTCCGCTGACAAACGGCTCCCGGCAGCACATTGTTCAAGCGCCCCTTTGTGAACTTCAGTTCCTCCAGCTGTGGCCGTCGAGCTTTAAGCCTGAGATGAGCTTTTTTTTGTTTTCTTCATTGCGATTAAAGAATCCTCCGCTTTTCGCCAGTCCCACGCTCACTTTCTGCTGCTGGATTACAGTTTTCAGCTGCAGATTTCACCACTTGCAGCTTGTCATTTGCAGAATATGATTTTCTGATTTGGAGGCAGTTGTGTTCACTCGTCTCTACAGATGTAACAGTAACGTAAATCTGGTGATATCAAAGGTGTCCCAATAATCTGGTGGAGCATCACAATATATCGAATCCCAAGTCTCTTTGCTTAAATGAACAGTTCTGATGCAGAAATAGCTAAAAAAAAACAGAGGGAACTACATAGACCATGATCCTTTGCTCCGTTTCAGTGCAGATACATGAAGAAATAACTGTTCTAAGCACTTTTACATCTTCATTCTGTGGATTAAGTCTGTGAAGTATTTTTAGAGGAAAAAGTGGCAGATTCACAGTTTTATATTGTAATAAATCTGGTCCAGAGAGATGGAGATGGAATAAGAACGAAAGAAAGAAAGAAACAACGAAGAAAGAATGAAAGAGAGAAAGAACGAAAAGGAAAGAATGAACGGCCAAACGAACGAAGGAAAGAAAGAACAAAAGAGAATGAATGAAAGAAAAATAACGAAAAAGAAAGAATGAGAGAGAGAAACGAAAGAATGAAAAAAGAATGAAAGAACAAAAGAAAGAAAGAACACCCAAATGAACGAAGGAAAGGACGAACAAAAAAAGAAAAAAATGAAAGAGAAAGAAGAAATGAAAGAAAGAAAAACTAAAGAAAGAACAAAAAGAACAAAAGAAAGATCGACCGAACGAATGAAAGAAAGAACAAAAAAAAAAAGAATGAAAGAAAGGAAACTCTGGTGTAAATCTGGTCCAGAGAGATTTGGATTTCGTTCCGTCCCTAATGACAATAAATGTTTCACCAAACGACTGAAGCGTTTTAGAGTCAGTCTGTTCTTCTGTAGAATATCGTGATATCGTGAGTTTTCCCACGATATCGTGATAAATATCGAACTGTGAGGTTCAGACTGTGACCGTATCGTATCGTGAGACTTGGATATAATTACACTATTATATGTTTTTTCTTCTTTGTTATGCATTTTTTGGCTGGAGCTACATCTACACATCTATATACGGGTCAATGATATTCCGCCTTCTGTCCAACTGCTGTTTCCTCAGTTAAAAAGGTTCAAATTTCATAATAATTCAGCACATTTCTGTAGCACCTCTGACCTCCAGGGAACCAAATAATTTTTTTTTAGAAATCATGAGTTATTCTGCATGTTTTTAGTGCTTAAAGTGTTCAAATGTCATGTGGTGCCACCGTGCATCATGTGGTGCGACTAATAACAGTAATTTTAATAACAGACAAAGTCGACTTGGGTGAACGGTTCTTTAGGCATTTTTCTTCATTTGCTGCATTTTCCAGGGCAGTAGTTTGTTCATTAAACACAAACAGGCGACTGTCATATTGGAGCAAAAGGAAATATCAATATGCATTAAAAATCTAAAGAAACAAGTTTGTTTCTATACACTTCATATTACTCAGAACTTAGATGAATATCCCAACCAGGTTTTAGAAAATAAAACTATTTTAATGTTATTCTCGGTTGCACCACATGACATTTTACACTAAAAACGCTTCATATAAATGTTAAAAAACGATTTATGCTCCTGACACTGGAAATATTTGAAAAAGTTCAACAGAAACTAATATTTTTTATATTTTAAAATGTGCCTATACGTCATTGACCCAAACAGATGTAGTTTTGAGCGTGTTAAACTCTGTCCTCTTGTTGTGCCCTGGAGCCGGTTAAAGCAGCTCTCCACACTTTAAACAGACCACATTAGTGTTCTGAGCGCTTCTTCACGGACCAAACAGCTCCATTCACATTATTTTCACACAAACCACCGCGAGCACGAGCCCGGCGGCACAAAGGCACACGGGTACAGACGAGAGGGTCCTTACAGTCTGTAGGGCTCTTCAGGGAGGGGTGAAGCAGGCTCCTGGGGGACCCGTGGTGTAGATTCAGTCTGAAACGAGAGAAAGGACATGGAGGATTCTCTTAGCTGCACTTCACGAGGCTCTCAGACAAACACGCAGATCTGCAGCGTTAACACGGGCCTCAGTGACATGTGCATAACACCAGACTCTGAGCCGACGAGAGCCCAGCACAAAGGCTCTTCATGAATCCAGCACTGAGGCCTGACGCTGCTTTCCCCACGAACCACAAACTTTTATGGAGGACGTCTTCACCAGGCACGAGTTTAAAGAGCCTCTACGGTGCTATTTTTGATCTATGCTCTAATGTCCTCGTCACAAGCAGACCTGTTTAACTGCATATTTGGGCTGAGTTCCTGTTTCTCCACTGGGTTTTTAAACTCCACACATCTTCACGAGAATCATTTGGATTATTTCAGGTCTGGATTTGCATAACCTTCGCCTAAGTTACAGGTATTGAATTTTTCTATTTTTTCTGTTTTCTTGTTAAATTTTTTTCTATTTTCATCCATCCATCTTCTCCCGCTTAATCCAGCTGGGTCATTTTTAATTTTTTTAAATTTTTCTATTTTCTTTCTCCATTTTTCTATTTTTTTCCATTTTCTTTCTCCTTTTTTCAGTTTTTCTATTTCTATTCTTTTTCCATTTTTTTCTATTTTTCAATTTTCTTTTTCAAATTTTTAGCTTTATGCATTTTCACCCTTTTATTTATTGTTTTTATTTATGATTTCCTTATAAAATGTGATATAGAAATAAAGTGGAGCAGCAGAACACTGACACTTGCTCTTTTATTTAATCTGTATGTTTCTTAATGTGTTTGTTGTTGTTTTTCTAATCTCTCTTCAGGTGGACTGTGTCTTTTACCTGTGTTTCCCCTCCGCCGCTGCAGGGGGCGCCGTGGAGCTGAAGAGCTGCAGCAGGGTGAAGCCCCGCCCCCTGGCCTGGTGGGAGGAGTCTGGGCGGATGGTGAGCTCCACCAGCTCCAGCACCAGCAGCACCCAGGGGACCCTCAGCACGGTGTGGAAGTACAGCACCTAAAGGAGACGGGAGCGCTCAGGGTCACCGAAAACAGGATAATAAATAACAAATAATGAATAATCGTGATTATCGTATCGTCAAAAGTCTCACGATAACATCCTGGGTCATCACAATAAATCGAATTACAAGTTTATTTGCTTAAATTCGTTGTTTTGGTTCAGCAACAGCTAAAAACAGAGAAAACTACATATCCCATGATCCTTTGCTCTGTTTCAGTCCAATCTACACACTGACATAACCGTTATTAAACACTTTAACGTCTTAATTATTTGGATTATGACAGGAATGCAGCAGGTTTAGATATCGGGACATCACAAGCGTCCAGTTTGTTCATTTCAGTGACGTGTGTGGAACAAAGCAGCTCACTGGACGAACAAACCAACCCCAACGTCATGACATCACGAGGTGGAACAGAGCGTTTTGAGCTTTGGAGATGCAGACGGATGAGTAAAAAAGGGGTAGTCAAAAGTATAAATGAAAAAAAAACACAACTACAGGTCTGTTTCTGAGGAGGAAACAGGATTTTCCAGGTCGGTCCGTCAGCGCAGGGGGTGAAGTGTCTTGCCCGTGGGCACAACTGCAGCTTTTATTGATGCCTTTATGGATCTGATCGTTCCACCAATGTCAACCTTTGGATCAGTGGAAAGACACTGAATAACACTGAATAAACGAAACAAAAACTCTTTATTAAAAGAAACAACAAAGAACAGGTTTTTTTTTACATTTTTAAATCTGTAAAACAGATTGTTTCCATGGATACGTCACTGCTCTGCCTGGAATGTTCCACAGTGTGACTTTAAACAGCTCGACTTTACATTTATTAAATCACACACAACAAAAAAGTATTTTCTACCATAGTTAAACTGACTTGAATTAAGCAAATTCATCTTAAAAAATCAATTTAAAGATTTTTTTACTTAATAAGATGAGGTTTTTTTTACTTGTTTCCAGATATTTCCTCCTGATTTATCTTATCTCGATATTACAACTTATTCTGAGCACTTTTTATATTAACTCAGTCCAGGTTAAGCCTCTTTAACTTCCTTCTCAAACCAATAATCAGAAGCCTTTATTGTCACTGTAACAAAAGATACAATGAAATTGAGTGGCATCTCCCTTTTTGTTTAAAAGCACAAACACAAAAATAAATACAAGATTAAAAATTTAAAGGCGGTAGATATATGACTATTATTGCACATGATTTGGAAAGTGACCAGTGGTGTAAAGTGCAGATTTAGTGAATTGTCAGTGCGAGTTTGAATACTGTAAGTTGAGTACTGTAAGGTGAAAAATCTTGCCATAAATACTTGAAACTAATGTTTTCTAGATTCATATTTCGTCTTGTTTTAAGAAAAATTGGTAAGTGAAAATTTCTTACTGCACTGGCAGAAAATTTCACTTAAAACAGGGAATTTTTACCTCAACATTGTTTTTTTTTTCTTATTTTTGATCGGCCTTTTTTGCTGTCCAGGTGGTTTTACAGCTCAAAAACACCTCTGACTGACTGTGAGCAGAGTCGCCTCTCCACAGATCTGACCTGTAACTCGGTCTGGTTTGGTTTCCGTGGAGATAGAAAGGTTTAATGCCGTACTGTGGGATATTCCAGATGAAGCACAAGCATCTACATGGAGAAAAACAGCAGGAAAGTTACAGAGTGCAGCTTTTGTGCAGTGGAATGTCTCCGGTGTTTCCCTCCTCTGCTCGGTTACACCAGATGCCCCGCCAGGCTCCGCCCCTGGGCCGGGCTCTGGGCGCTCGGTGCCCAGAGCCCAGGAGGGGGGCACATGTGGGCGCCCGGTGCCCGGGCAGAGGAGGGGGGCACATGTGGGCGCTCGGGCAGAGGAGGGGGGCACATGTGGGCGCCCGGTGCCCGGGCAGAGGAGGGGGGCACATGTGGGCGCTCGGTGCCCAGACAGAGGAGGGGGGCACATGTGGGCGCTCGGTGCCCGGGCAGAGGAGGGGGGCACATGTGGGCGCTCGGGCAGAGGAGGGGGGCACATGTGGGCGCTCGGCTGTGGAGCAGAAGGGGCACGAGGGCAATAAACGCCTCTGTAGGGGGCGCTGTTAATAACCTGCACTACGGGGGGAAGAGCAGCTGTTAGAGGAGGAGGAGAGAGGAGGAGGAGAGAGGAGAGGAGAGAAGGGGAGAGGAGGAGGAGAGAGGAGGAGAGGAGGAGGAGAGAGGAGGAGAGGAGGGGAGGAGGAGAGAGGAGGAGAGGAGGAGAGGAGAGGAGAGAGGAGAAAAGAGAGGAGGAGAGGAGGAGGACAGGAGGAGAGAGGAGAAGAGGAGGAGGAGAGAGGAGGAGGTCGGCATCGGAGGAACGGAGGGAACGGGACGGGGAAGTGACAAAGGCGAGACGAGGGCTTCAGCAGCAGAAAAGGAGAGGGATGGACGGAGTCTGGGGATGTTTTTCAGGTGGAAGAATGCAGTCCGGGTTATTTGTTTGACGCGGCGTTCAAAGGAGAGGGTGGAGTCAAAATGGATGCCAAGATTACGGAGGAGGAAGAAGAGGAGGAAGGAGGAAAGGAAAGAGAGGAACAGGAGGAGGAAGAAGAGGAAGGAGGAAAGGAAAGAGGAGAGGAAGGATAAGAGGAAAGAGAGGAAGAGGAGAAGGAAGAAGAGGAGGAAGGAGGAAAGGAAAGAGAAGAGGAAGGAGGAAAGGAAAGAGAGGAAGAGGAGGAGGAAGAAGAGGAGGAAGGAGGAAAGGAAAGAGAGGAAGAGGAGAAGGAAGAAGAGGAGGAAGG
The DNA here is from genome assembly GCA_030686955.1 of Odontamblyopus rebecca. Lineage (NCBI taxonomy): Eukaryota > Metazoa > Chordata > Actinopteri > Gobiiformes > Gobiidae > Odontamblyopus > Odontamblyopus rebecca. The sequence goes on along the minus strand of CM060654.1, from coordinate 2,807,797 downwards.
AGGAAAGGAAAGAGAAGAGGAAGGAGGAAAGGAAGGAGAGGAACAGGAGCAGGAAGAAGAGGAGGAAGGAGGAAAGTGTTTCAAAGCTCTGAAAAGTCCATTTTGCAGAAGAGGTGTGATTTAAAGCGGTGCTGACGGGGACAGTTCCGCTCAGAGGACACGAGGTGAACGGCTCGGGCAAAGCTAATACTCAGCGACAAAGAACAGAGAACTTTACCCAGGCGCAGGTTCAAGAGGAGCTAAACACCTGAACTCCACTCACAGACACATTTCAGACAGAGCGGCTGAACCGGGAGGAACCTGAGGACTGAAGGGGGAGAGTGAGGGCGAGAATCATTTGAGTAACTCTTTATTATTCGTCTGTCTGCATCTGCAAAGCTCCAAACGCTCTGTTCCATTTGTGATGTCACCAAGTAGTTTTGAAGGGAGCGGCTGGTTTTACTTCAGCAAAGCTCGGGCAAAACGTGAGGTAGAAACGCTTATCAGAAAATGATTTAAAAGTAGTGAAATGATCTGTTCAGAATTTTACTTGACAAGTTAACACTAGAAGACCTACGGCGTCGTCCACAACTCAGAGGATTAACGGTAAAAGACAGAAACGTCCTTTTCCCCTCTGAAAGTGCAGACATAGAGGTTTCCGTACATTTCTGCGGCTTTATCCTACGTCACACTCACGCTGTGTGATGACGGGAGCAAAACGAGTGTCCAATAGGAACTTTGTTTTCCCCAAACTCATGCGCTCCGTCCATTTTGATGGAGCCAAACTTTGCCAAAGAGTGAAGTGAGTCAAGATGGTCGACTCCTCTGACTGTGTGTGTTTATAACGAGGGAAAAAGTCGCTCTAAGTGGAGTTAATTCTCACACACATGGAAAATGACACATCTTGGTGTGTGTAATTGTGCATCTCTTTCTATTTTTATTTAAAGGTTTATTTCAGTCCAAATGAACAAATCCAAATGTAATTTCCACCCTGGAAATGCAGAAGTGCTGTGGCTCTGGCCCTGGACCTGACAGGAGCTGTTTCCAGGACTGGACCAGGAAAGTCATGGAGCCACTGCACTTTTTTTGTTTTTAGGGCAATAAGGAGATTTTTAATTTACTTACAGACTTGAGATTTTGCATTTTTGTAGCTCAGGCCCTAAATTAAGCATTTTTATGTCCAAAAAGTTGTTTCTACATGTTTGCTGTGGGTTTTGTATAAAAGAGTGAATTTTATTTTCTATTTCTGGTCCTGTATCTTTTCTCACAGCCTCATGACACAACTCCAGCAGCAGATTGTGAAATAACAGGTTGGACTGAACAAAAGGAGGTAGAACACTTCATTAGGGGTAAAAGGGGCAGTTTTAAAAGTGAAATTAAGAAAAAAATCCAGGCCTTCAAAAATCCTCAGGTCTTCAGGGGTTATCTTAAAATAAACGAACTCTACAGTGTTTCCGGTCGTAGTTTTGTGAGGATTTATGTGGTTCGGTGGGACAGAGTCAACGTGGGGGAAACTAGAATGAAACAGTGTCAGAATTAGGACTGTGGCGATGTCCAAGTCTCACGATACGATACGGTCACAGTCCGAACCTCACGGTACGATTTTTATTTTTTCTTCTGTTTTTTGTTTGTTCTTTCGAAAGAACGAATTCTTTCCCTTTCATTTTTTTCTTTTTTCATTCATTCTTCCTTTTGTTTGTTCTTTCTCCTTTATTTCATTTTTTTCTTTTTAGTTCTTTCTTTTATTTTTTTGTTTTTCTTTTATTCTTCTTTTATTCTTTCTTTTTCGTTCTTTCTTTCATTCTTTTTTCATTCTTTCTTTCATTCATTTCTCTTTCATTTTTTGTTTTTCTTTTATTGTTCTTTCATTCTTTCTTTCAATCTTTCTTTCTTTTTGTTCTTCCTTACTTTCATTCTTTCTTTCTTTTTCTCCTTCTTTCCCTTTCATTCTTTCTTTCGTTCGTTCATATTCCATCTCCATCTCTCTGGACCAGATTTATTACAATATAAAACTGTGAATCTGCTCCTTTTTCCTCTAAAAATGCTTCACAGACTTAATCCACAGAATGAAGATGTAAAAGTGCTTAGAACAGTTATTTCTTCATGTCGTCTGCACTGAAACGGAGCAAAGGATCATGGTCTATGTAGTTCCCTCTGTTTTTTTTAGCTATTTCTGCATCAGAACTGTTCATTTAAGCAAAGACACTCGGGATTCCAGAGATTGTGATGTTCCACCACATTACTGGGACAGATTTGACGATACGATATCACCAGATTTATGTTATTGTCACATCCTTAACCATTATATACAATAAGTGTCTCTGTCTGTGGTCCTGAACACTGCAGCCTGGACAGAATAAACAAACCGCAGGTAAAGAGACTCCAGTAATGATCTTACATCACCGAGACCAGAGACGGTTCTGAACACGTCCCACAGGAGCAGCAGCTCAAACACGTCACGGTAGAAACGTCTCGCTAACGAAGACGTCTGAGCGGACACAGCCTCTTCCGCGTCCCGTTTGAGTCCAGACGAGACTGAAACCGAATCACAGAGCGAGAAAAACCTCCATCCAAACCTGAGACGCTCCAAACACAGGCGCTCATTTGTCTCACGCGTCTCTCCAAAGACATTTATAACTTCACACTTTTACCCGAGATAGTTTTCATAGTTTGATGCTTCTGATTTGGCCTTTGTTTTTCACTGAACCGTTTCAAATCGTACTGAATCGAAAGTGCACTGTATCGAAAAGCGTATCGTATCGTGGCCTGTGTATCGAAGTAAGACGAGAGAGACACTAAATCTGATCTGAAAACGAGATGAACGCGACTAAAATGATCCCGTCTAAAGGTCACCTCACATTTGGCTGCGATTCGCTTCTCCCCGAGTTCGAGGAGGCCTGACCCGACTTTCTGTCTCCGTGTGCGATTTCGAAGCTGCTGCGCTGTGTGTGTGTGTCACTGTCCGATCAGAACCACCGAACATCAGCAGTTTTACGGTAACAGCCGATAAAACAGAGCGTCAGGTGCAGAGGAGCGACGGACGCAGAGACGCAACAAACAAACTAAATAAAGACTTTATTCTTGTCCTCTGGTAAAGTGGTAAATTTAAAGTGCAGCGTTTCACCCACATCCACAGAAATTTTCCTCCGCAAATAATGAGCTCAGTCCACAAACTCGCTCTGTGAATCCAGTTTTCTTTGTTCTTTAAAAGTAAAAAGTCTGGACAGTTCCTCCCGTGTGTCTGTTTCCATCCACATCCGCGGATCAGCGACAGTGACTCTACTTCCTGTGGACTTCATCTCCTCTTTTCTGCTTTAAAAATCCTGGATCTGAAGTATCGCTCCACATTTCACACATAATAATCACACAGTTTGGACTTGTGTCTAAAGTGGAAGTGCAGAGTCTGATCTTTGAACACTTCAGAGTCTCAGAGCGACTGGTTTTACTGCAGACAGGAAACAGCTGAGGCCATCACAGCCTCACAGCTTTAGATCCTGTGCTCCACACACAGATCCTGCTGCATCTGGGAGAGCGGAGTTTAAGTCTTTGCGGTCAGAGAATTTAAGTCTTTGCGGTCACAGATTTTAAGTCTTTGCGGTCAGATATTTTAAGTCTTTGCGGTCAGAGATTTTAAGTCTTTGTAATTGGAAATTTTAAGTCTTTGCGAGCGGAGATTTTAAGTCAGATTCTCCTCGTGTCTGTGGTGTTTGCGCTTTTTGTCATACGTTTAAAAATCGTTTAAGACCGAAAAATCCTGTAGTGCGCGGCGGCCGTAAAATCCTATCAGTGTTTCTTCTGCTTCTCACCGCCTTTTCTAATTGCACTTTCTTTCAGTGTTGTGTTTAATCTCGGAGCTGCATCCAGACCACAGCTGTGCTCGAGAAGCAAGAAATGAGAAGAACAGCTCCACTTCTGCGTGGACCGAGCAGCAACAGCAGCACCGGGGGGTCTGCTCCATCCGCTCACTCTGAAAAATTCATAACCATCAACACGCCGCTTGATTGTTGCATCCAAGAGCCTTTCTCCCACAGAACTCGACTTATGCGCCATACGAGGAGGCTAAGGAAAAAATCTATTCAATTATTAACCTAAAAACGTGCATTCTTACTGTGAGTGGGCTCGCCTCTCCGCAGATCTCACATGTAACTTGGCCCTGTGGTGTCACTTGCTGTTCCCAGCTCCTGCACATCACACCAGGTCTGTCCAGTTGCCGTGTCCAAATAAATACACGGCAAATAAACACTAAATACTAGTAAAATACAATACTAAACACTAGGGATGTAACAATAACGTAAATCTGGTGATATCGTATCGGCAAAGGTCTCACAATAATATCGTGGAGCATCACAATATATCGAATCACAAGTGTCTTTGCTTAAATGAACAGTTCTGATGCAGAAATAGCTAAAGAAACAGAGGGAACTACATAGACCATGATCCTTTGCTCTGTTTCGGTGCAGACGACATGAAGAAATAACTGTTCTAAGCACTTTTACATCTTCATTCTTTGGATTATGTGTGTTACTCTGTAAAATATCGTAATATCGTGAACTTTCCCACGATATTGCAATAAATATCATACCGTGAGGTTCAGACCGTGAGACTTGGATATAGTGACACCTCCTTCTAAATACTAAAAACAGTGAGTTAAATACTGTCCCACATTAACTGTATGTTTTAATCATATTTAATTTGTTTATGTTGTTGAAGGCGACCTTGAGTGTCCATATTTATGGAGAACTGTCGTGTGGGAGCATAATAATAATAATAATAATAATAATAATGCATCAGTTTTATATAATACTTTTCTGGACACTTAAAGACGCTTTACAGATCGTTCTTCATTCACAGCTGCCCTGGAGCAGACTGACGGAAGTGAGGCTCCAGTCTGCACCATCGGCCCCTCCGACCACCACAAACACTCAGGCACACTCCACTTTCACACTAGACAATGTGGGTCAAGTGTCTTGCCTGAGGACACAATGACAGTTTTTGTGACTGGCGCCCCCCTGTGGCACCCGGTGTTCTCGTTGTGTCCATCCAAGTCCTGCCCAGGCCCTGCTGAGCTTCAGAGATCGGACTTTAGCAGCTGGTATGGCCACAGACATGACCTGTGGTTGTGTTTGCGCCTCCGGGGACGGGACCCCGTGTCCGTGGAGCAGGGTGTCCACAAAGTGTGATCCGGTGATGGCTGCGCTTATCGCCAACGGTCACCCGACGATCTACGTGGTCCCGACACCCCGAACTGTAACGAAGTCCGCCACGGTCCGAGGGTCACCTGGCCCGGGATCTTCCCCGATCCTCAGAAAGTCACGTAAACTGAGGTGTTGTGAGATGTTTATTATCATTATCATTATCATTATTATTATCATTATTATTATTATTATTATTATTATTATTATTATTATTATTATTATTATTATTGTCATTATTATCATTATTATCATTATCATTATCATTATTATTATTATTATTATTATTAATAGCAGTAGTAGTAGTAGTAGCAGTACCAGCAGCAGTACAGTAAGTTGGCAGCAGTAGTTAACTAGTTAAGCAGCACCAGCGCAGTGGCAGCAGCTAGCAGTACTAGCATGGTAGCAGCACCAGCAGCAGCGCAGCAGCGTTGGCAGTACCCAGCAGTAGCTGTAAACTAGCAGCAGTAAGGCAGTAGTACCAGCAGCAGCAGTAGGGTAGTGCGCACCAGCAGCAGCGCAGCACCAGCAGTAGTAGCACCAGCAGCAGCAAGTTACAGCTCAGCAGCAGTAGTAGCAGTAGCAGCAGCAGTGGCACCAGGCGGCAGTAGCAGCAGCAGTTGTTACAGTACCAGCAGTAGCAGCAGCACCACAGCACCATAGCAGTAGCAAGGCAGTTGTTACAGCAGCATTGTAGTAGCAGCATCAGCAGTAGCAGCAGCAAGGCAGTAGCAGTAGCAGTAGTCAACCAGCTGGGTTGCAGCAGCAGCAGCAGCATGCAGCATTGTTCGTACGTTGCAGTATATATGCAAGTACCAGCAGCAGCAGGAGCAGCAAAGGGTTAGTTGTGCAGGTTACCAGGCGAGCTGTTGTCAAGGAGCAGTGTTAACCAGGCCATATATTGTTTGTTGAACTGTTAGTTAACCAGGTTTGGAGAAGTACCAGCAGAGGCAAACTGAGTAGTGCCGTTGCTGCTGGTTACAGCTATGTTAGTTGTTGCTGCCTGTATAACCAAGGCGATATATATGCTGCTGTTGCTTAACCAGCTAGTCAGTTTGCTGCTACAGCTTTGTTGTTGGCAGCTGCACTCAGCAGCTGGCTGTATTGGTTCGTTGTTAACCAGCCAGTATATGAATTGCAACTAGCTGTGCTCAGCAGTTGCTGTTAGTCAAAGCAGCACCTGTTGCTTATGAAGCTAACTCAGTGCAAGGAGCGTTGTTAGTTGGTTAAGCAGCAACTGTTACCAGCAGATATATTGTTGTTGCAGCATTAGTTAACTCAGTTGTTGTATAACCTGTTGCAGCAGCAGCACCTGTTGCTTAGTTGTTTAACCAGCAGCAGCAGCAGCACTGTTAAGCAGGCCACCAGCAGAGGCTTTAAAGCTGAGTTGGGTTTAACTGTATATTGTTGGGTGCTCGTTACATAGTTGTTGTTGTTGATTGGCTCAGTTTGCTAAGGAAAGAAGAAGAGCACATGACAGCAGCTACCATATTGGTTAACTTGTTGAGCCATAGAGTATGATTGATTGCTTTCATATATAGTGAGTTGCTAACCAGCTGCATTAGTATTGCTTAGCAGCTGTTAAGCAGTCTAGTTGTTTATGCAGAGTAGTATAGCAGGTTGCAGCAGTTAATACAGCAGTTGATATTACTAATGGGCGAGAAAGCAGGCAGAAAGGTTGGCTGGTTCTGCTGTTAGTTGTTGTTAACCAGGATTGGAAGAGGCATGCAGGTTACATAGCAGCGTTGCTGCTTTTGGACAACCAAGAAGAGCAGCAGGTTATATATAAGTTACAGCTAAGCAACGCAGTTAAGGCTAGTTGTTGTTGTTGCTGTTGTTATATGTTTAGCAGCAGCAGCAGTTATGAGCCAAGCAGCAGCAGTATTGGCAGCAAGTAACAGAGCATATTAGCAGCAAGGCCGTTATAACTGAAGTTGTTGTTGCTGCTGCTAGTATAACAGGTTGTTGTTGTTTGTTGCATGTTGTTGTTACATGAAGTGTTTGTTTGCTGTTTGCTGTTATAAGGCTATTAACTTGTTAGTTTGTTGGTTGCTGTCATATACCATGGCATATTAAGTTATTAACCAGCTATGACCAGTTAAGCAGCAGCAATATTTGGTTATGCTTAGTTGTTGCTTACATATGGAAATATTATTTGTTAGTAGCAGCTACACCGAGTGCAGCAGGCAGAAGAAGTATATTACAGGTTGTTCAGAAAGAGTTGTCCGTTAAGCCAAGCAGAAAGTAGCAGAAAGAACTGTTGCTAGAGTAACTGAGCCATATAGTTGAATGAAGAGCATATTGTTGTTTGTTGTTATTAACTGAAATTGCTAAAGGCAGCCATCCACAGCAGCAGCAGTTAACATCCAGCTATGAAGAACCTAGCAGCAAGTATAGCAGCAGCTAGCTATTGTTATTGTTAAGCCACGCACAAGCAGTTGTTGTATATTAATAACGTATTAAGCAGTATATCCAGTTGTTCAGGATGCTAACTGTTACAGCCATTGTATGAGAGAAAATGAGCAGCACTGCTGTTTGTTGCTCGTTATGATGTTGAATCTGCTTAGTTGCGATATTGTTGCTGTTACAGCAGCAGCAGCTATTAGCAGGTAACCAGAGCTGGTTGCTGTTCATATACTGTTTGCTTGTTGCTTAAGGTTACAGCCAGCAGCTGTTGAGCATATGATGATAGCAGCAGCAGCTACTGTTAAGAGTTTGCTGGTTGACATATGTTTGTTGCCTGGCTGTTGTTAACCCCAGTTAACGAGCAATGGCTTGTTGGTATATGTTGTTTATTTGTTACAGCAGCCAACTGCAGTTTATTGTTAACCAGTTGTTATGTTGCTCATTGAAGAACCAGGTTGGTTGTTGGATACGCAGCTAACCGCTGTTGTTACATAGTTGAGAAACACCAGGTTGCTATAAAGAAAGTGTTACCAGCGTTATGTTGTTATAGTAGCTGCTGGCCATCAACCACTCCAATTGTTGTTGAGGTTGAGCTGAGTTGGAGCTGAAACCAAAGGCTGCTGTTGTTTTCGCTATGAGCTGTATTTGTTGCTGTTGTTGCCGCTGTTTGTTGCAACAGCTATTATATTTGTATTGGTTGTCAGTCATTATGCTGTTATTTGTCACGCTGTTGTTGTTGTTGTTAACTTGTTGTTGTTGTTGTTTTGTTAACCACCATATATTAAAAAAATCAGTTGTTTGTTGTTAACCTGAGAGAGAATTACGTTAACTCAGTGAAAGAGCCATTAGAAAGAAGGTTGTTACCGCCATTGTTAACCAGCTCGTTGAAATATGATATACTGTTGAACCAAGCCGCTGTTTACCAGAGCAGTCGCGTTGAACTATTAAGGTTGCTGCTGCTTGTTGCTTAAGAAGCTGTTGTTGCTGGCAGTCATTGTTGTTGCTGTTGTTGTTGTTATAAAAAAAGTTGTTGTTGTTGGGCTGAAAGAGCTGTCATTGTTGCTGCTGCCATTAATATATTACATTATTGTTGTTGTTATTCTTTGTTGTTGTTGTTGTCAAGGTTGCTGTTGTTGAGTTGGGTTCGAGCATGTTGTTAACCAGTGTCTTAGTTTGTTAACCAGGCGCTTAAGAAAAGAGTATGATCAGACTGAGAGAACTGTTAGCATTGTTGAACTGTTGTCAGCGTTAACCAAAGAGTTCGCCGCTGGTACAGTTTGTTGAGTATGACAAGGTTTTACAAACTTGTTGCTGTTGCTGTTGCTGTTGTTGGTTACCGCTATTGCCAGTTGTTGTTTCGCTGTTTATTTATGCTGCTGCCAGCAGCAGCTGAGTGCTTGTTAACCAGTTGTTGTTGAGCGCCAACCAGCAGCAGGGCGAGCTACACCAGCTACACTCATTTCATTGTTAACCAGCCAGTTGGTTAACTGTTTGCTCAGAGTAAAATTACATTGCTCGCTGGTTAGTTGTTATATAGTTTGTTTTACAACTGAGCTAACTATCCATAGAATTGCGTTGATATATTGTTGTTGTTATATAGTTGTCATTGTTACAGCTATTGTTGTTGGTATGCTGTTGTTGTTGCTAAGTCGAAAGTCATAGAAATCAAGGTTGTCATTGTCATATAGTTGTTACATTGTCAGCTTGGTTGTTATTGTTACATACATTGTTGTTTGTTAACAGCAGCGTTGAGGGTTGTATTAACTGTTGAAAGCATCATAGAGAAATCGCTACATATTGTTGTTATGTTGTTGCTCGCTATATTGTTGTTGCTTTCGTTGAAATATGCCTGTTATTATATTGAAATCACGTTGTTGTTATTAATCATATCTGCTAAGGCTGTTGTTGTTGGCGCTTGTTACTGATATTGAGCAGAGAGTATATAACCATGAACTGAAGAACTGTTTGTTGGAAGAACTGTTAGTTGTTGCATATGAGATTATATATGATATTGATTGTTGTTCAGTGCCAGTTGTTGTTATGTCATTAGGTCAGTTGCTGGCCACGTCATTGTTGTTTGCATTGTTGTTGTCATGTTTACCGCATCAGGTTGCTGCTGTTGTTGTTGGTTGTTGTTAATGGTTGTCAGTTGTTGGCTCGGCTCGGTTGTTGAGCTTGTTACTGGTTGCTGTTGTTGTTGTTGCTGTTGTTGTAATGTTGTTGTTGGTGCTTGTTAGTCGCTCATTGGTTTGTTGTTATTGCTCGGTCATTAGCCGCTGTTATTGTTGGTTATTGGTTGTTATCCTGGCTATATGCTATTGTATATTGTTGTTAACCAGAAAACCAGTTGTTGTTGTTAACCAGCTGCATTGTTGTTAACCTGAAAGATCAACTGCTCATGGCGAAACCAGAGTGAAGAGCCACCATATATTGCTGAACTGCTGTTTATTACAAATGAAAATTATTTTAAGAATTAAATTGGTTTGCTTGTTATTGTCAACCGAGCATATTGTTATTAAATTGTTGTTATTGTTGTTGTCAAATTATTGATTATTATTAGAGCGCTGGCTTAAGGTCAGTGAAATCGATATTGTTGTTATGCTGTCATTGTTGCTGAGATACATATCATTATATTACATTGTTATTTGGTTACATATTTATTGTCGTTGACTGCCGCATGTTGTTAACTGCTTATTAAGATCATGAACCTGCTTGGCATTGTACTACAACAGAAAGCCAACAGCGATTATTGTCATTGTTTGAAGCAGGTCTACATATTAACAACGAGAAATGCCAAATTGTTGTTGCTTATTAACATATGTTGTTGTTGTTGTTCGCTTGGTTAATATATTGAACCATGGGTACCGCTGTTGTTGTTAGCAGAAAGCAGTCATTAGCAGCAGCAATTGTTGTTACATATTGTTGCTGCTGTTACGGCTCAGCTGTTGTTGCGTTATTACATATTGTCAGCAGCTATACTCAGTTGTTGTTGAACTGCTGTTGTTGTTGCTTGCTATATTAACTTTAAGCAGCACCAGAAATAAGAAGAACTGTTGCTTGAGTGTTAACTGAAATTGACTGCAGTGTTAACTGTTACCGCTTATATTGTTGGCCAGCTGGTTTCAGCTAACCTATTATTTATGCCTGTTATGTTTTCGCAGCGGCAAAGAGCAAGGTTGTCATTGTTCAGTTTGCTTGTTGCCTATTGTTGCTTGTCATTGTTGTTGCTTATTGCCAGGTGTTGTTGCTAACGCATCACGCGCTTTTTGGTTGTTGCTGTTGCTTATCTGCTGCTTGTTGTTAGTCGCTATTGGTTGTTTATAAGCTGTCAGTTGCTGTTATTATTGCTTGTTAGACAATCAAGGAACAGAAATCGCCATTGTTGTTGAGTTGTTTATTGGTTCGTTGTTGTTTGCTTATGAAGAGTTGAACTGAACCGAAGTCCAGTTGTTGTTTTTGTTTCGTTAACCAGTGTTATTGTCATATGATTGCTCGCTATGATTACATTATTGCTATTATGATTGTCATGAAGAGTTGAGCTGCTGTTCATTGCTCATTGTCATTACCGTTGTTTGTTGTTGTTGCTCATATTGTCAGTCATATATATTATCATTGTTGTTACAGCTCATTGTTATTGGTTATTAGTTATATCGTTGTTATTTGGTTGTCACGAATTGTTGATCATTGTTGCTGTTATTGTTATTGTCGTCATTGTCGTTGTTGTTGTTCATTGCTGCTGTCATTATTATTGGTCATTTCAGTCATTGCTGTTGCTATGTTGTTGTTGCTGCTGTTGTTACAGCAGAGCAGTGCTGAGTAAAGTCACTTGTTGTTAACAACGTTGTTGCTGTTGAAAGACTCAGGAGAACTGTTCAGTTTGTTGTTACATGTAACCCAGTTTGGTTAACCCAGTTAACTGAAATACCATATTGTTGTTGTTATTGTATTGTCATATTTTTACAGCTAACTCGTGTTATTAACCGTTGCTTGCTTGTTATATTAAACAAAGAAAGCAGTTGTTATGCTGGTTGTTGCTATAAGCCACCAGCGTGTTGTTTATGAACTAGATCAGAAATACCGGCTATTACAGAAATCAGCAGCAGCAATTGTTGTTGTTGTCATTGTTGTTGTTGTTGTCATTGTTTTGTTGTATACAATGCTGCTTCAGCAGAAAATTGTCTGCGGCTAACAGAGCAGTTTGCTTGTTACTAGTTGCCATATGCTGTTATCATTGTTGTTAATGTTTGCCGTTGTTGCTGTTTGGGCAAATCATTGAAGGTTGGGTTAACCATATGTTGTTAAATTAGCTTGCCGCTGCTTGGTTGTTTGTTGTTTATTACATATTATCATTGCTGTTATATTACATTGCTAACTGTCATATTGAAAGAGTTAACATTTGTTGCGCCATGAACCGCATTGTTGTTGCTTGTCATTGTTAGCATGAGTTATATTGTTGCTTTGTTGTTACATATATACAGTCATATATTGTTGTTGAGCTCTGGTATATTGTTGTTGTTGTCATTGTTAGTTGTTATTGGTTACTGTGTTAACCATTGTTGCCAACGATCCGAGTCATTAGTTATATATATTGTTGTTATATTACATACATATGTTGAGCTATATTTACAAATCAAAAGGTCGATTGTTGTCAAATTCTGCTGCCAACTGTTGTTTTAAGTTAAAATATATTGTTGTCATTGTTGCTGCTGTTAACACCGAAACTGCACGTTTGTTATAATGCTCGCTATTGTTGTTGTTGTTGTTTATTGGTTGTTGTTACAAGCATATTGTTTAAAATTGTTGAACATTGTTGGTTAGTACCAACCATGTTGTTGTTGTTTAAGTACGGCTTGTTGTTGTTGTCATTTTGTTTGTTGTTGTTAATCATCAGAAAAGAGGATCGCTACATATGTTGTTGTTACTGTTGTTGAGTTGTTGTTGGTATGTTACATTGATTGTTCAGTTCGTTGTTAACCTATTGTTGAAACGCTCAGGCTAATTCATATTGCTATTAAATTTGAGTTAGTTCCAAGCTACCGTTGTTTGTTGTCAGCTTGAGCTGGTTTGTCATTGCCATTGATTGCTCAAATTCGAGTTGTTGAAATCATGTTCCATTGTTGTTGTTATATAGTTGTTGTCATTATTAACTGTTACATTGGTTGTTGTTATATATGAAAGAGAATCATTGTTTGATCATATTGTTAACATTGTTGTTGTCAGTTGTTGTGGAATTGTTGTTAGAAAACATATACATATCATTATTACAAACATATTGTTATATCAGTTAATATTACATATGTTATTGGTTATTGTTAGAAGTACGCTATTATTATTCCATTGTCAGCTGTCATTGTTGTTATTATGTTGAGCTATTGTTGTTCTGTATCACACATTGCCGTTGTCATTGTCTGGTTATTATTGTTATATTGCAGCTGAGTTGCTTATATTGAGTTATTATGCATTGTCATTGAATTAATAAAAATGATAGTTGTTAGTTACAGTTAGCAGCTAGAGTTGCTTGCAGCAGTAGCAGTAGTTTAGTTATTCGGCTGTAGTAGCAGTAGCAGCAGCTAGTTAGTAGTTAGCAGGCAGTAGTTGTAGTAGCAGTTGTTGCAGTTGTTAGTAGTAGTAGTAGTAGTAGTAGTAGTAGCAGTAGCAGTAGCAGCAGTAGTAGTAGTAGTAGCAGTAGTAGTAGTAGTAGTAGTAGTAGTAGTAGTAGTAGCAGTAGCAGAAGCAGCAGCAGTAGCAGTAGTAGTAGTAGTATATTTAATGTAGTCGTCTTGTGCCTTTAGTCATTTCTTATGTCTAATTATAGTATTGTATATATTCATTAGTAGTTTTATGTCCTAATTGGAGGAATAAGTGATTAAATGTTCCTCAAACAGAGGTTCGCGGCTCTGTTCTGTGGAACATCTCTGCTCTGACCACAGTGTCGCTCTGAACTCTCCAAACTCCAGGTATTTCCTCCGGGGTCACGCGCTGTGGCCTGTTCACCGGCGCCGCCCTGTCATCCCGATCAGGGTTTGTGTATTTTCTGTTTTAAATGGACTCGTGGCAGCTGCACTCCGGCCTGTGCGGAGCGACACTGCCCTCTGCTGGACGCACACAGCACTGCACACAGCCGACACTGGGGCTCAGTCTAAATTAATATTAAAATGCAGAATTACAGGTATTTTCTCCATAGACGGATAAGGAGAAAATGTAGAGGAAAGGAGAAAAGGCTGTGACACGATCGGGGGAAGAGGCTTTTCTCACATTTCTGTCAAACTGAAATCAAAATTAAAGCTCATGAATAAGAATTTCTGTTTATTTTTGTTGCTGTTAAACACATTTTTACATTCTTACGTCTCAGGTTTGTCCCAAACCACAAACTTTAACTGACACAGGATCAGATGTAGATGTTTCTATTAACGGAACTAAAGCAGAACTAAACCAGGACTCAACCAGGATTACACCAGGATTAAAGCAGGACTAGACCAGGACTAGACCAGGACTACACAAAGAGTACACCTGGACTGAACTAAGACTACAGTAGGACCGGACCAGGACTAACACCAGGACTAAACCAGAACTAAACCAGGACTACACAAACAGTACAAAAGGACTGAACTAAGACTAAACCAGGACTAAATCAGGACTACACCAGGACTAAACCAGGACTACACCAGGACTACACAGAAGGTGTTTTCAGGCCGACAGAGCTGTGCCGGTGCAGGTTCCTGCTCCTAATCTGGAACCAGGGTCGGAGTCAGAGCTCATCTCCTGCAGGGGCGAGGGTCACCAGCAGGGGGCGCACTGCCATTAGAAAACTATTTTAACGCCGTGGAGTCAAACACCAGAAATGCTTCAAACATGTTTTTCTTTATCAGTATTAGGCTCAATATTAACAATAAGGCCACAGATGTGAACATGAAACAGCCTCACACTCCTCAGAAACACCATGAACACCACAGAAAGATGCTCCTCCTCCAGGCAGTCACCAGCTCCACCACAAAACACAAACTCAAGACCGGAGCAAACGTCAGTCAACAATTCATCATCTTAGCAGGTCTTACTGACTTACAGAAGAGCTGCAGATGATGAGTAGGCGACTGCTGAAACATCTGAGTGCTCTGTCCTTCCTTTCGTTTGAAACATCTGAGTGCTCTGTCCTTCCTTTCGTTCACACATTTGCGTGTCAAGTCTTTCTCGAACACAAGCTGCAAGAACCTGGCGTTTCTCTCCTGTAGAATTGTGAAGTTTGATGTTGATGGAATCCACGGTCTTTAGCCACAGCCTGGTTCCAGTTACCACAGCCACACTGGCAAAGCCCTGATCCAGTGATCCAGATTTTCTTGTGCTCCTCAACTGGTCTAAGCCATTTTCGTGAATGTATTTTTTGGCGAAAATGCAAACTGACTCCAGTGACACACTGTCCTTTAGCCTGTTTTCCATCATTCAAACTATGTGACGTGTTTACAGCAGCTCAACAGACGCTGAACTCAAATGTGACAAGTTTATTCAGAAACCAATGAGCACCGACAACCAAAATTATACCATCTCCCCGTTTGGTTTGATTGAAGTTACAGTTTGCACATATAATATTAAAATTGCAATATTAAAATATTATACAATAATAATTTTAAAAGTTATAATAACTAAAAGATTTTTTTCAGCCTGGGGGGGGGGGGGGGGCACGGCCCACAAATGCCCCACCCTGACACGTCTGGAACCGACTGACGTGTTCATGCCAAAAATCAGAGCGTTCGAGAACCAAGCAGGACGTGTTTTTCCCAAGTGAACCGTGATGTCTCAGACGACATGAGCAGGTTCCTCCGGGTCACACACAAAGAAAACCTGTGTGGAATATTCGTCCACAGGAATATGGAGGAGAAAAGTGACATGAGGATTTGTGCTGTGGAGGAGACACAGTATTTACCATATGGATTCAGCAGAAGCTCAACAGCAGCACAAGAAAAGCGACTTATATGGACCTACGTGCGATTTGTGATCCATGAGTGTTACTTTTCATTCTCTGACCTCTGCTTTTGCACGGCCTTGTTTTTATTGAGTGCCAAAGCCGCGCCCTCTCTCCATGAGGCGTCCTGGTTCACGTCACTGGTTTGAGCGTGGCTCATTTGCCGGTGAGAAGTTTGGTTCCGTTGGATCTGGTGCAGGAACCGGCCCCGTTCTGGCCTGAAAACAGCTAAAAAGTAAACCAGGACTGAACCAGGACTGAACCAGGACTAAACCAGGACTAAACCAGGACTACACCAGGACTACACCAGGACTAAACCATTAATCCATTAGCTCAGCCAGCGAACACCTCACATCAAGAAGGTTCAAGGTTTGACTCCCAATTCACCCGGGCCTCTCTGTGTGGTTTGCATGTTCTCCCTGTGGCCTGGAGCGTTTCCTTTGGGCGCCTCAAAACATCCCAAAAGTCAATAAATCACAGGCTGCATCTCATTTCTCTTTCCTCGCTTCCTTCTCCGTGATTCCTTTTTCAGCTGCCAGTCAAATGTGTTGTCCCAAAGAAAACCACGGAACGAAGGAGGAAACCTGAGAGAACAAAGGAGGAAACCTGAAGGAACGAAGGAGGAAGCCTGAGGGAACAAAGGAGGAAACCTGAAGGAACGAAGGAGGAAACCTGAGGGAACGAAGGAGGAAACCTGAAGGAACAAAGGAGGAAACCTGAAGGAACGAAGGAGGAAACCTGAAGGAACGAAGGAGGAAACCTGAAGGAACGAAGGAGGAAACCTGAAGGAACGAAGGAGGAAACCTGAAGGAACGAAGGAGGAGACCTGAGGGAACGAAGGAGGAAACCTGAAGGAACAAAGGAGGAAACCTGAAGGAACGAAGGAGGAAACCTGAAGGAACGAAGGAGGAAACCTGAAGGAACGAAGGAGGAAACCTGAAGGAACGAAGGAGGAAACCTGAGGGAACAAAGGAGGAACAAAGGAGGAAACCTGAAGGAACGAAGGAGAAAACCTGAGGGAACGAAGGAAGAAACATGAAGGACCGAAGGAGAAAACCTGAAGGAACGAAGGAGGAAACCTGAAGGACCAAAGGAGGAAACCTGAAGGAACGAAGGAGGAAACCTGAGGGAACGAAGGAGGAAACCTGAAGGAACGAAGGAGGAAACCTGAGGGAACGAAGGAGGAAACCTGAGGGAACAAAGGAGGAAACCTGAAGGAACGAAGGAGGAAACATGAAGGAACGAAGGAGGAAACCTGAAGGAACAAAGAAGGAAACCTGAAGGAACGAAGGAGGAAACCTGAAGGAACAAAGGAGGAAACCTGAAGGAACGAAGGAGGAAACCTGAAGGAACGAAGGAGGAAACCTGAAGGAACGAAGGAGGAAACCTGAAGGAACGAAGGAGGAAACCTGAGGGAACGAAGGAGGAGACCTGAGGGAACGAAGGAGGAAACCTGAAGGAACAAAGGAGGAAACCTGAAGGAACGAAGGAGGAAACCTGAAGGAACGAAGGAGGAAACCTGAAGGAACGAAGGAGGAAACCTGAAGGAACGAAGGAGGAAACCTGAGGGAACAAAGGAGGAACAAAGGAGGAAACCTGAAGGAACGAAGGAGGAAACCTGAGGGAACGAAGGAAGAAACATGAAGGACCGAAGGAGAAAACCTGAAGGAACGAAGGAGGAAACCTGAAGGACCAAAGGAGGAAACCTGAAGGAACGAAGGAGGAAACCTGAGGGAACGAAGGAGGAAACCTGAAGGAACGAAGGAGGAAACCTGAGGGAACGAAGGAGGAAACCTGAGGGAACGAAGGAGGAAACCTGAGGGAACAAAGGAGGAAACCTGAAGGAACGAAGGAGGAAACCTGAGGGAACGAAGGAGGAAACCTGAAGGAACGAAGGAGGAAACCTGAAGGAACGAAGGAGGAAACCTGAAGGAATGAAGGAGGAACCCTGAGGGAACGAAAGAGGAAACCTGAGGGAACAAAGGGGGAAACCTGAAGGAACGAAGGAGGAAACCTGAGGGAACGAAGGAGGAAACCTGAAGGAGCGAAAGTGGAAACCTGAAGGAACGAAGGAGGAAACCTGAAGGAACGAAGGAGGAAACCTGAGGGAACGAAGGAGGAAACCTGAGGGAACGAAGGAGGAAACCTGAGGGAACAAAGAAGGAAACATGAAGGAACGAAGGAGGAAATATGAAGGAACAAAGGAGGAAACCTGAAGGAACGAAGGAGGAAACCTGAAGGAACGAAGGAGGAAACCTGAGGGAACGAAGGAGGAAACCTGAAGAAATGAAGGAGGAAACCTGAAGGAACGAAGGAGGAAACCTGAGGGAACGAAGGAGGAACTTCTTCACCCATTTCCTGCAGAATCGAGGAGAGGAATTAAGGAGAAGGAAGCGAGGAAAGATCTCTACGCTTTCGTCTCAACCGGATGTAAGTAAAGTTGGATTTTTCGGCTTGTGGCGCTTCAGCCTGACAGATCCAAGTATTAATCTGGGAATTCCGTGTTTTCCCGATTCCAGGCCTCAAACCGGAGTCATCTGAGTTTGGTGAAATAATTAATAAATCGTGTACATTGAGCTTAACAGATGCTGTGTCATGATGGGAAAATCCACTTTGTGCGGCTGTTCTGAGCGGACTTCCTGCTGCGCCGCTCGGAAAACTCGATTATGTGAATTCCGTATTGATTATAAATGAGTTTCAGATTATTCCCACAAACATTTAATCATGTTTAATCCAATTAGCTCCGTGTCCCCGATTTATCCCCGAAAAACACACCAAAAACCAACACTCCTTTCTCCTTTTTATTATTTCCTCTCTTCTCTCTACTCCTACCTGTCTCCTCTTTCTCTCTTCTTTCTCTCCTCTCTTTCCTCTTCTCTTTCCTTTCTTCTCTCCTCTCTTTTCTCCTATTTCCTCTCTTTTCTCATGTTTCCTCTCTTCTCTCTCCTCTTACCTCTCTCTTCTTTCCTCTCCTCCTCTCTTTCCTCCTGTTTCCTCTCTTCTCTCTTTCCTCTCTTCTCTCTCCTCCTACCTCTCTCTTCTTTCCTCTCCTCCTCTCTTTCCTCCTGTTTCCTCTCTTCTCTCTTTCCTTTCTCTCTCCTCCTACCTCTCTCTTCTTTCCTCTCCTCCTCTCTTTCCTCTCCTCTCCTCTCTCAGGCCTGGTGCTGTCAGAGTTGTGGATAATGGGACCGGAGCGAGGGAGCGAGAGGTTTACAGAAACGAGGGCAGGAGAGAGGAAGAGGAGAGAGGGAGAGGAGAGAGGAAGAGGAGAGAGGAAGAGGACAGAGGAAGAGGACAGAGGAAGAGGACAGAGGAAGAGGACAGAGGAAGAGGACAGAGGAAGAGGACAGAGGAAGAGGAGAGAGGAAGAGGACAGAGGAAGAGGACAGAGGAAGAGGACAGAGGAAGAGGAGAGAGGAAGAGGACAGAGGAAGAGGACAGAGGAAGAGGACAGAGGAAGAGGACAGAGGAAGAGGACAGAGGAAGAGGAGAGAGGAAGAGGACAGAGGAAGAGGAGAGAGGAAGAGGACAGAGGAAGAGGACAGAGGAAGAGGAGAGAGGAAGAGGAGAGAGGAAGAGGACAGAGGAAGAGGAGAGAGGAAGAGGACAGAGGAAGAGGAGAGAGGAAGAGGACAGAGGAAGAGGACAGAGGAAGAGGAGAGAGGAAGAGGACAGAGGAAGAGGACAGAGGGAGAGGAGAGAGGAAGAGGATAGAGGAAGAGGATAGAGGAAGAGGACAGAGGAAGAGGACAGAGGAAGAGGAGAGAGGAAGAGGACAGAGGAAGAGGACAGAGGAAGAGGACAGAGGAAGAGGACAGAGGAAGAGGACAGAGGAAGAGGACAGAGGAAGAGGACAGAGGAAGAGGAGAGAGGAAGAGGACAGAGGAAGAGGAGAGAGGAAGAGGACAGAGGAAGAGGAGAGAGGGATGAAGAGAGGGAGCGTGGATCAAATGTGTGCAGCTTTAGTGGAGCTGTTCATGACAAAATGACTCTGTGTGTGTGTGTGTAGTGTGTGTGTGTGTATAGTGTGTGTGTGTATAGTGTGTGTGTGTATAGTGTGTGTGTGTGTCTTTACTCTTATGTGACCCTCCAGAGTCAAACACACCTCAGTGAAGTCGCCCCATCAAACTCAAACCTGCACAAAAACTGTGTCCATCGTTTGTGCTGCAACAAGTTCAGTTTGTGTGATTCTGGTTCTTCAGATATTTGCAGTTTTATTTTGGTCGATGACGTCGTCCAGAACCTCAGAATGTGAAACAGCCTCAAAACAGAAGAAAATGATGTCAAACGTTTGTATTTGGTTTGTGCTGTTTTGTGCTGTGACAGTTTCATTTGTGTGAGTTTATTTCTAAAATTCTTCATTATTATTTCTGTGGTAATTATAGGACGTAATTTCTGCTCAGCTGACGGAGACAAACTCCACAAAACTAGTGAAGAGAAACGACCTGAGGCTGAGGAAAAGTCTGTTTCAGTCTTTAGTCATTTGCTTTTGATTCATATTTTATAATAACACAGACTTTTCCTCAGCCTCAGACTTTATTCATCCCCATGAGGAGAAATTCAAGTTTTCCGGTAGCATAAATATTAAACAAGAAACACAAATCTAAGAACCAATTTAAAAAATCTACATAAATAAATACATTTGCGATAAAATAAGTTAATAGTTTAAAAGTTACTAACGATAGTAATGAGGAGCACATCAGCCAGAGCTGTGACACAGGCTCATAGCAGCAGGAATAAAGGACTTCCTGAACCTCTCAGTCCTACATCACAGGGGGAGGAGCCTGTCACTGCGGCTAAAGCTCCTGCTCCTCATCCTCCTCATCCTCCTCGTCCTCCTCATGCTCCTCATGCTCCTCATCCTCCTCATCCTCCTCATGCTCCTCATGCTCCTCATCCTCATCCTCCTCATGCTCCTCATGCTCCTCATCCCCCTCATCCTCCTCCTCATGCTCCTCATCCTCCTCATCCTCATGCTCCTCATCCTCATGCTCCTCATCCTCATGCTCCTCATCCTCCTCATGCTCCTCATGCTCCTCATCCTCCTCATGCTCCTCATCCTCCTCATCCTCCTCCTCCTCCTCCTCCTCGTCCTCCTCGTCCTCCTCCTCATCCTCCTCATCCTCCTCATCCTCCTCATCCTCCTCCTCCTCCTCCTCATCCTCCTCATCCTCCTCTCAACACTGAGTCGCTCCCATCACAGAAACACACTTCAGGATCAGCTTGTCGAGCTCCTGTCTCTTATATTCAGACCACTGCTCCAGCACAACCCCAGAGAAAAGAGCAAAGAGAGAACAGAGCCAGAGGTTATCACAGATTCTTTTGACGGGCAAAATAGTGAAAAAAAAAAAAAATTCAGGCTCCTGTGTCGCGGGTTCATATGAACATTTTAAGACCAAAATGACGAGGCCACAGCCGCAGGATCCTCATGTAACAGTGGGAGCCAGACGAGCCTCCTGACGCTTAGACTAACATGTTCACTTCATCCATTCATATACACGTCTATGGACACGACTCAGTGGATATGAGTGTTCTCTCTGTGACAGAGGATGTTCTGCTGATGCCGAGTCTGTTCTGAGCGTCTGTCGCGTTGGAGAAGGTTCACGTTAAACTTTTCAGAGATTATTTTTTATTTATTTTTTATTTATTTTACCTTTATTTAACCAGGATAAAAAAAACTCACTGACAAACATGTGCACATCCTCACACAGTCACATCACAGACAGAATCAAGCAAAGCATTTACAGACTCATGACTTTGTCTCAAGCTCAGTTTTGAAAAAGTTCAATGAAATCAGTCTCTTCAAATGGAGCTCCTTCTGACGTTCATTCCACGATTGTGCAGCAGCAAATCTAAAAGTCTTGTTTCCCAGCTCTGTGCACAGAGCAGGAGCAGGTCCTGAGAACGAGACTGAAGCTGCTGCTCCTCAGCTCCATGAGCCGCTGGAGGTGAGAGGCACCAGCCCAACATACATTTATGAACAAAGAGATGCCAAAGTTTCAGCCTGCGATCTGTCAAAGACGTCCAGCCCACACAGTGATGGTCAGAGACTCGTGTTTGTAACGAACCATGAAAAACAGTGTCCAGAGCACAGGAGACATTCATATAAATCACATGGCCAAAGTCAAGAACAGACAGAAAAGTGGCTGTAACGAGTTTCTTACGAGCATCAAACGACAGACAAGACTTGATTCTGTAGTAAAAACCTAATTTTAGTTTTAGTTTGTGAACCGATTTTTGAACATGTGGTTTAAAAGATAAGCAGCCGTCACTTAAAACACCAGGATATTTATATTCTGACACAGTTCAGTTGGGCGTCCTTCGTTTGTAATATGGGGCATGTTCAGGGGTTTTGTTTTGGTTTTAGAGAACAGCGTATGAATCCATAAATCAAAAACGAAGGCGACGAATGACGAAGACGACGGACTCAAGACTCACAAATACGAAAAAACAAAAACACACAAACTACTATTCCACAAGACAAATCTAACTTTTACATAATCAGTCCAACCGTGACTCCAGTGAGACGTTTGACTTCAGATTCTCTTCGATTTGTGTGTCAGACGACCTCCAAACTCACACGATGGCGTTTATTTTGGGATATTTATTGATTTATTTAAATGTAGAGATTGTAGAACAGCTGGATTTATAGTTTATTTTGGACACTCTTATGTTTTTCTCCGTCGTATTTCATGTTCAAGTATAATTTATTCATTTTATGTTTTATTCATCGCAAAATTGCTCTAAGGTACATATTTGTAGCCTGTATTTATTTCCAATTTGAAAGTTTTGCGTAAATTATCAATAAAGTGTTTTTTTGAGAGAGAAATGCTGAATAAACACATCGTGTAATTAAAAAATAATCGTTTGAACAATCATGACGTCAATATTGACCAAAATAATCCCGATAATGTTTTTTTCCCATGATTTTCAGTCTTTTTTTTCACTATCCCAGGTGTTACTTGTGCTAGATTCAAAGTAAACAAAGTAAAACACGGAGAACTAAGTCACTAAATTAGGGTGACAGATTTTCAGAATAAAAAACTGGGACATCCTCGGTTCAGAATAGTTGGTGATAATAAAATGGAGAAATGAGTGAAAATGGAGGATGATTGTTCTGCACTTGGTCTATTCGCAACTTATTCATGACAAACAAGAGTCGGTATTGTCACATTTTATTTGTGTTTTGGTCGTTTTTAAGCAGCATTTTCAAATTTTACCACAACAAACAACAAATCATGCGTCTATTTACAGCTGGCAGGGATCTAATTGAACCGAAATAGGGACTCCAGGGACATTTCGAGCATAAAACTGGGACAAATAACTCATTTTGGATAAATCTCCAGGGACAAGGGACACAGGGTTCAGGACGGGGACTAAACAGAGACGTCTGGTGGTCTAAAAAAAACACCTGCGTGAAGTCGCCCCATCAAACACAAACCTGCACAAAAACTATGTCAATCTTTTGTGCTGCAAAAGGTTTGTTTGTGTGATTCTGGTTCTTCAGATATTCACAGTTTTATTTTCGGTCGATGACGTCGTCCAGAACCTCAGGATGTGAAACAGCCTCAAAACAGGAAGAAAATGATAGAAAACGTTTGTATTTGGTTTGTGCTGTTTTGTGCTGTGACAGTTTCATTTGTGTGAGTTTATTTCTAAAATTCTTCATTATTATTTCTGTGGTAATTATAGGACGTCATTTCTGCTCAGCTGACGGAGACAAACTCCACAAAACTAGTGAAAAGAAACGACCTGAGGCTGAGGAAAAGTCTGTGTGATTCTATAAAATGAAATTAATCAAAAGCAAATGACTAAAGACTGAAACAGACTTTTCCACAGCCTCAGGTCGTTTCTCTTCACTAGTTTTGTGGAGTTTGTCGCCGTCAGATGAGCAGAAATGACGTAGTAAAAACACATCTACAAATCTGCAAAAGGAACGTCTCCCCAAGTGAGACCCAAACTCACAGGCTGCAGAACAAGCTCCAGCGCTGCACACAGGACGCCCGGGTGCCCTGAAGACGCCCGGGTGCCCTGGTCAGACGCCCGGGTGCCCTGGTCAGACGCCCGGGTGCCTTGGTCAGACGCCCGGGTGCCCTGAAGACGCCCGGGTGCCCTGAAGACGCCCGGGTGCCCTGGTCAGACGCCCGGGTGCCCTGGTCAGACGCCCGGGTGCCTTGGTCAGACGCCCGGGTGCTGTGTCTTAGGGACGGGCTGATTAGTCGACTAATCGATAATTGATCATCAGAGTTTGGTGGCTCAGGTTCGTGTTAATGGCCAAACTGAATGTCGGTGTCTGTGTAACGTAGCCTGAGGAGTCGAGGTCTGAGCACAAACTCTGGAGCCTCACAGTCCCACGTCTCGGCTCTGGCTCCTTGGAGATCCCTATATTCCTCAGAGTGCGTTTCCCTGCACATCAGTGTCCCGGGTATGATCGGGTTTTTGAGTGTCCCGGTTTCACATGTTTACGCAGCATCTGCAACGCGACATACGCACAGAACAGACTCAGCACCAGCAGAACATCCTCTGTCACAGGGAGAACACTCATATTCACTGAGTCACAGAGAGAACACTCATATTCACTGAGTCACAGAGAGAACACTCATATTCACTGAGTCACAGGGAGAACACTCATATTCACTGAGTCACAGAGAGAACACTCATATTCACTGAGTCACAGAGAGAACACTCATATTCACTGAGTCACAGAGAGAACACTCATATTCACTGAGTCGAGTCCTTTAGTCCCACAGAAGCTGAAGCAGCAGCACAAGGAAAGAGCTGCTTTTTTCACTTATGCAAATGAGTCATGTGGATTTAAGTTTAGTGTAAAACATAAACAAATGTTTAAATCTGCATTAAACACATTCTGATCTCACACTGATGAGGCTCTGGAGTGATTATGGTTTATATGTTGTAAAGTTGAGATTATTTATGCAGATTAGTAACAGTCATAATTGTGATGATAATTTTAATATAAAATGTTAATTATTAATCGAAAATCGATCATTCATTTTCCCGACAGTCAATTAAGAAAATTTAATCGAATGCCCGTCCTTACTGCGTCCAGACGCCCGGGAGCTAAGGTCAGGCTCGATATGGAGGGGGGGGGGCTGATACGATACCGATAAAATGGAAGTTGGAGCTGCCGATATAATTGCAGATATATTTAGTGATGTAAAAATTCACTGTAAATCTTCAGCTGTAAAACAAAGGTTTGGCTCTGTTGGATTTTCAGGTTGCAGAGTTTGGCATTAAAACGGGAGGTACTTTCTTGGTGGAGGGTCCACCGAATTTGTCTGGAATGTTCCACAGTATAGCATTAAACCTTTTTATCTTCATGGAGACCAAACCAGACCAAGTTACAGGTTAGATCTGTGGAGAGGCGACCCGGTCACAGTCAGAACTGTGTCTGTTTTCCTTATTTTTTTTATTTTATTTGTCTGTTTGATTGGGACAGTGCAGGTTAATGAACAGACATGACAAAATGCATGAATGCAGGGCTCTGCGCCCATTTCACTCGCATTTGCGAGTAAATATTTCGCCGCGCGAACGAGGAAAACAAAACAGCCGCACCAGTGCGATGCTTCTGCAGCACAATAAGGAGCTGCGCACAGACGTAACTGACGAGCTAAACGTTCTAAAAGTATCAAACATTAGGGGCGCACTCACACTAGGACTTTAGAATCGTGCCCAAGCCTGGATCGCCCCTAAAGCGCCTCACGCCCAGCGCGAGCACAACCGAACCGAGCCCGGACACGACACCTCCGACCGCACATGACTCCAGCATACGAGCTCCACGTGTGCGGCGATATCACTCATACGAACAAACTCCGCTTAAAAACACACCCACATTAAACGAGGAGCGCCCTGCAGCAGGACCCACACCTGACCCACTCACAGACACCCCCACACCGCTGGACTTCCTCCTCCGACAAAGTGAGAGTTTTGTCTTGGTCGTGTCTCGGACTCGAGCGCATTTGGACTCGGTCTCGTCACGGACTCGGGGTCTGAATACTGAGTGCGGTCATATTTCATTACGGCCGCTGCTGTGGGCAATAAACTTGTACCGGTGTGCGGGACCTGTGCGCTGGAGCCCGCGGACACTGCGGCACCACCAGTGCGCAGCTCGTCCACAGCTCCACCCTCAGCCTGCATCACATCTCACCTGTCCATCCGCCTCACGTCAAATATGCCAATACTAATTTTATGTCCGTGTCCGCACAGAGCAGGCGATGTGTGGGCTGAAGTTTTCCAAATAAATCTGTTTGTCACAATGTGCGTTTGGTTTGGTAAATGTGCAGAGGCTAAAAACCACTGTGAAACCAGAAAGAGAAAGTAACTCCACTTAGGAATGTGAAAATACAGGTTTAAAAGCCCTGCCCACTTTTTACACTTTGAAACAGTTTTATGTAAAGTGCCAGTGGAAGTTCTCTTAAAGAAGAGGTTCTCAAACTGTGGTGAGGGTCCAAAAAGGCCCACAGAGTGTTTCAGTGCAGTACAGTCTGTTTGGCTTATTTTAAGTCTAAATATTAATCAGATAAAATGAAGATATATTTATAAAAACATTGCGATCATGCAGAAAAAGTACAGTCATAATTCTTTTTTTTTAAATATTAAATTTCTTCAGTGTTGGTGTTGGTGGGCATAAGTTCTGCACTGTAATAATCATTCACACGAAAACCTATTTGTGCCCCCATTTTTTTTTCCTGTGCTCCTAAAAAAAGTTAGCGTAGAGCCCTGGTGAATGTTAAACACGCCGGATTGTAGCCACAAGGTTCAGGGTCACAGGGGTTAAAAATACATCAGGAACATTTAGTAAAACAGTAAAATTTACATTAAACCATAATCAGACCCTATAAACAATTTTCCAGACTCACCAACTGCACATTTGTACAGAAAACCGCACAGTTCAGAGTCACTTTTACACAAAACTCCATTAACGTTCACTCAGCTCAGTGTCCACAACTTTTTACTTACATTTTACTAATTATGTTTCTTGTATATTGTAAATACTTGTTTTTGTGTGGAATATGACTGTCTAAATTTAGTGTTTTTTTATACTCCCGTGAGTTCTCTGTCTGCTCGTGTGAACATGTCCTGCAGGTTTGTTGTGTTGTGTGTCTGCGTGTTTATATACGTCATGTTTTTATCACCTGCAGATGAAAATGAGCCTTTAGGGCTAAATCTGGCACATTCACAGGTTCCCTCAGTGTCCTCATGTCACTGAAGATGCACTGCCCCATTTTAAATAAACAGCTTAAACATAAACTAAAAAAATCCCAGTCAGATTTAAAAGGTCCATAAGAGACACACAGGTGGAGGTATTTTTGAGCTCTAAAACCACCTGTGATTGAATAAAAGTAAAGTAGAGCTGTTTAATGTCACACTGTGGAACATTCCGGGGAGAGGAATAACGTATCCACAGAAACAGGCAGGTGAAAAGTTGCACACTGCAGCTTTACACGTGTAAAGCTGCTGATAACTGCACTGTTTGTTTTTGACACTTAGAGGAAACGAAAGTACTGGGGATTTCTGTGATTTACTGGAACAGAGTTCAGAGCCCAGCCCTAAAGGGACGTTTATCACGAGAGCAAAGATCAGGAACTGTTCAGTGCGCTGACAGACGGAGGCAGAAGGATCCACCTGAGACACTTTCTAACAGGTTCAGCTCGAAAGTCGACGACAAAGACACTCCGGGGTTCTGGTTCGTCTGTGGGGAATCGCACTGAGCTTTGGTGAGTGGCAATGTCACTGTTTTATGTTTCACTGTGGAGTTTGATTAATGAGGAAAAACACCACGATTTAATAATTCCTCGGGATCGTTGGGGACGTGACTAAACGCTTCTTTTCTGTTTTCTAACATGTCCCAGTGCGTGAGCTAGTTTATAAACTCAAACTGACTCAAACTGTGACCTGAATCCTTGCGCTGTGGCAGAAGAGAAAGTGAAAGTATCTCTGACCTAAGGGTCGAGACGCAGGATTGTGTAACTTCAAATGGCAAATTAGATCAAACTAAGGACAATAAGCAGGGCTGCGGTCTCTTAGTCCGACCAAAATGTGTTTTTAAAAAAGGAAAACGATTAAAGGAGTAAAACAGGAGACCAGAACAGCGGAGAGGAATGTGGCCACACCGGCTCCTCACATCCTGAACTCGTGGGATCTCTTTAGCTCAGCAGGGACCGGTTTAGGCAGTACGGTGACGGGAAACCCTGGGGAATACCGTGGGGAATAAGCAAGACACTTCAGCCATGTGTTTAGTACGAATGTGCTGTGCGTTTGCCAAACAGGAAGTGCTCCAGGAGGCTCTTCCGGCTCCTTCTCTCCTTTTTCCCAGTGACTCACATCGGGATCTTATCGCTCGTCTCTCTGTACCTGCTGCTCTGAGCCTCGTCATTCTGGTCTTAAAATGTTCGTACAAACCCACGACACAGGATCCGGAATTTTTTTTCACTATTTTGTCTGTTAAAAAAACCCTATTCATAACATAGAGCCTGGCTCCAGATTCGCTTCTGTAACCGTGGCATCGTGAGCCTCATTTGAGCGGCGCTAAACGCTGTGGGTGACGTCACACTCACTAAATCCACTTCTTTTCTACGGTCTGTGGGTGGTTCTCATTACTGAGGAACGTCCAGTGATCTGCAGTTAGACTGTGCAGAGTATCACATCCATAGTCCGTATATATGATGCATCAGCTCTGCCAGGAGGAGGCGCCACATTTAACCTCCTCACTCATGATTGGCTCTTGTGTTGCTATGATACTCGTGGGAGGATTTCCAAATATGGACCTGGCTCCAGATTCGCTCCTGTAACCGTGGCAACAGGAGCCTCATGTGAGCGACGCTGTGGAGACGTCAGACTCACTCAGACACTCAGAGATACGGGATATGACCATTACTTTTTTGAACGGTCGACCCCGATGAGTGTCAGGCCTATTCTAATGTGTCTGTTGTGGTGTCACTGTATGTGTCACAGGAGCTCTGTGTGCGTGAAAATGAATTTCCCCTCAGGGACAATAAAGTCTAAAGTCTAAATGTCTGGAATATTCTCCAGCAGCTTCATAAATCTGCCCCATCACCAAATCTTCAACCAACAAGGTCGACAAAAGAGAAACATTCTTCATGAAGAAATTATCCACAACGATCAAGGGAAGAAAAACGAAAGATTAAAGGAAACGACGGCGAGCATCAGAGAAACGACTGAGCGACACTAACGTTCTGGTCCTGGAGAAAACAGAAGGAACTTGTTCAGTACTGATTCTGCAGTGAAAATTAAAAATCTATTTCCTGATTTGTGCAGGTGAATGTGACACGTCTCTAGGACCATAACGTCAGTGTGGCTCAGTCGTTTCTCTAATGCTCGTTGTTGTTTCCTTTAAGCTTTCGTCTTTCTTACCTTTATAGTTGTGGATAAATTCACTGGGGAAAAAATGACATCTCGGTAAGTTAAAATGACTTATACAAACAAGCAGTTAAAGTTATGGATAAAAAACCTAAGCACTGTCATCACTGTGCAAAAAAAAATAAAACACAGTATTTTAAACTGGGACAGTCTTCACACATTTGCAGACCTAAATTTGATTTATAAAGCAGTGCATAATTTGGCTCCAGATCCTCTGGCAGCTTCATCAGCCAAAGAAACACTCTGAGCGTCACTGGAGGCTCTGTCAGAGGCGACTGGTCAGTGAGGAGCGCTCGAGCGAGGAACTCATTACCTGAGGAGGTTAACCCTCGAAGTCCTATGACATCGTACACGATACAGATGAATATGTTTCTATAACCGCAGAACTTTGTAACGGTAAAAGACAGAAACTTCCTCTTCCCCTCTGAAAGTGCAGACATAGAGGTTTCCGTACATTTTTTTTTTTTAACCTTTATTTACCCAGGAAAGTCCCATTGAGATTACTAATCTCTTTTTCAAGGGAGTCCTGCCCTGCGCACATCACTTTCACACTAGGCAATGTGGGTGAAGTGTCTTGCCTGAGGACACGACGACAGTTTCTGCGGCTTTATCCTACGTCACACTCACGCTGTGTGATGACGTGAGCAAAACGAGTGTCCAACAGGAACTTTGTTTTCCCCAAACTCATGCGCTCCGTCCATTTTGATGGAGCCAAACTTTGCCAAAGAGTGAAGTGAGTCAAGATGGTCGACTCCTCTGACTGTGTGTGTTTATAACGAGTGAAAAAGTCGCTCTAAGTGGAGTTAATTCTCACACACATGGAAAATGACACATCTTGGTGTGTGTAATTGTGCATCTCTTTCTATTTTTATTTAAAGGTTTATTTCAGTCCAAATGAACAAATCCAAATGTAATTTCCACCCTGGAAATGCAGAAGTGCTGTGGCTCTGGCCCTGGACCTGACAGGAGCTGTTTCCAGGACTGGACCAGGAAAGTCATGGAGCCACTGCACTTTTTTTGTTTTTAGGGCAATAAGGAGATTTTTAATTTACTTACAGACTTGAGATTTTGCATTTTTGTAGCTAAGGCCCTAAATTAAGCATTTTTTATGTCCAAAAAGTTGTTTCTACATGTTTGCTGTGTGTTTTGTATAAAAGAGTGTGAATTTTATTTTCTACTTCTCTATTTCCTTTCCAGTAGCTTTTATCACAGCCTCATGACACAACTACAGCAGCAGATTGTGAAATAACAGGTTGGACTGAACAAAAGGAGGTAGAACACTTCATTAGGGGTAAAAGGGGCAGTTTTAAAACCAAAATTAAGAAAAAAATCCAGGCGAGGAGAAATGTACTAAAACTGCCCTCAGGTCTTCAAAAAAAATGAAAATGTGGCTTATCAACACCTACAGCTGCAAACACTAAAAGATGAGCCTGTTTTTGCTGTTCTGTTGTGATGTCTTATTCTTTCTTAATTGTATAGTAATTGTATGTATATGGATCTCGTATTATATTGTATATTGTGTGTCCTGTGCTCCCTTGTTTTTTCCTTCTTCTTTCCTCTTGTATAGATGTATTTTAAACGAAAACTAAACTAAACTAAACTTAAATTAAAAACATTTGACTTTATTTGAGCCAATTCAACTTGACAAGTAAATTATCTCCCAGGAATAAGTGTGTTTTTCTTAATTCAAGCAACTTTAGATTCTGTTTCTTATTTCAGGTGCAAAAAGTTTTTGTTTTTCTTATTTTCAGTGTAGAAAAATATATTTTTCACATTTTAAGCACAAAAAGTCTTGTTCCACTGCAGATCGTTTTTACCCGTCAAGTGAAATTTACTTAAATCATGATAAAACTTTCTGTCATCTTAACTTGTTTCTCCTTTGTCGACATTTACACATTTACACATTTACACACACATTTACACTCACATTTACACATTTACCACAGAAAAAACATTTACTGGAAGTTCTTCTGACTGTTGTGAAAAAGGTTTGTTGTTTTATTGATTTTAAAGAGCAGAAACAAGGTCATGACTCACTGTTTTTTATCACAGTCATACATCAGTGACATATTTCATTCGGTCTCATTGTGGTTTTACAGACTAAATGGATTCCAGGCTGGAGGAGGACCTGACCTGTCCCATCTGCTACAGTCTCTTCAGAGATCCTGTGGTTCTGTCCTGCAGCCACAGCTTCTGTGAAGTCTGTCTGCAGAAATGGTGGACGGAGAGCCCCCGGAAGACCTGTGCAGTTTGTAACACAAAGTCCTCACAGGACTTTCCTCCGGTAAGCCTGACTCTGAAGAACCTGGTGAAGACGTTTCAGGAGCACAGAGAGCAGATACCTTCAGAGCTTCTGTGCAGCCTCCACTCAGAGAAGCTCCAGCTCTTCTGTGTGGACCATCAGGAGCCGGTGTGCCTGACCTGCAAAGACTCCACGACTCACATAAACCACAGCTTCTGTCCCATCGAGGAGGCGACCGAGGACCTGAGAGAACATCTGAGGACGTCCATCCAGACTCTGCAGGACACACTGCAGGTACAGGCTCCTCACCTCTGCTGTTTGTGTTCATGTTTGTTTTTATTCATGCAAAAACCTTTTCATAAGAGGAGAGAGTGCTAACCACTCTGCCACGTGGAGCCTCCCTCTCCCCAGACACCTCCTCGTGCTATTATGGCCTTTAGAAGCTCCAGCTCAGACACGTCAGAGCAGACACGTGTGTGTCAGACCCACAGACCAGAGCGCTGCTTCTGATTCACTCTGACTCTTTGTGCAGGTTCTGAATGGGAGGAAACATCAGTTTGAAGACGCCGCGGCTCATATCACAGCTCAGGCTCGACAGACGAAGGCGCAGATCCGAGGCGAGTTTGAGAAACTGCACCAGTTTCTGTTGGAGGAAGAAGAGACCAGGATGAAGGCTCTGAGGGAGGAGGAGGAGCAGAAGACTCAGAGCATGAAGGAAAAGATGGCCGAGGTGAGGAGAGAGATAGAGACTGTGTCCAAAACCATCGCAGAGGCCGAGGAGCAGCTGAGGGCCACAGACGCCTCCTTCCTGCTACAGTACAAGTCTACAGTGGAGAGAATACAGCACCACCTGGTGGACGAGGTAAAGATGGAACATGGAGCTTTGCTCGACCAGGCCAGACATGTGGGCAACCTGGGCTTTAACATCTGGAGGAACATGAAGACACTGGTGAGGTTCTACCCGGTCATTCTGGATCCAAACACAGCAGCTCCTGAACTCGTCCTGTCTGAAGATCTGAGCTCAGTGAAGAGCGGCGACACACAGAAGCTTCCACAGAATCCAGACAGATGTACAGGTCATAATGTGTTTCGGTCTAAAGTGTTTATGTCAGGGACTCACAGCTGGGACGTGGAGGTCGGGGGCAATAAACGATGGTCTGTTGGTGTGAGTGGACTTGTTCTGAGGGAGGGACAGTTTGAGCCTGTAGGATGGTTCATAAGTTTCAGTAACGGTGAATATTCGTCCTGTTCGCACCCGGACACAGTCACAGCTCTGTCTGTGACGAGTCTGCAGAGGCTCAGGGTGAAGCTGGACTTTACCAGCGGAACAGTGAGCTTCAGCGACCCTGAAACGAGCACTGACCTGAGCACCTTCACCGACACCTTCACTGACGGCCTCATTCCCTATTTATTCACAAAAGACGACGACGTCCCCCTGAAGATTTTACCAAAGGGCGTCATAGTGAAGCGTAAAAACTGAAACTTAAAGACGTCTGTGAAGTGTAAACACTGAAACTTAAAGACGTCCGTGAGGCATAAAAACTGAAACTTAAAGACGTCCGTGAGGCATAAAAACTGAAACTTAAAGACGTCCGTGAGGCATAAAAACTGAAACTTAAAGACGTCTGTGAAGCGTAAACACGGGCACAGGCCTGGTGCTGCCCCCTGCTGGGGAAGTGGAGTTTTTCGTTAGCTTCTTTTGTCCGACCTGGTGACCCCGGACATCCTGTTTTCGTTCTTTATTTGTGGGGTGTGGGGATGTCGAATAGTTCTTTTTTAATCACTGTGAAGCGATTTTTTTAAAATGAAAAGTGCTCTATAAATAAAGTTTTATTGATGTTTTATGTGGACATGGTTCATGGGTGAGCTGGTCGCTCCTACAGCCATGTTTATTTGGGATGCACTGATACCACTTTTTTGAAAACCGATACGAGTACGAGTACAATCATTTCTGTACTTGCCGTTACTGAGTGCCAATACTTTACCAATCTTACAAATGTGCAAGCGCAAAAAACAAATATCAGACGCACTCCATGATGCTGAGGTCAGGGCTCTGTGGGGTCCGACCTCAGATCTGCTAGAATCAGGCACTAAAGGCACTTGATAAACAACCCCTTCGTTATCACCACTGCAACATTCTCAGGAAATATAAATTGCTCAGTTTTGACAATTTAATTCTACTTTAAAATCTAAAAACTCTGTTCAAAATGATGAATAAAGCTGCTCCTCCCTTGAAAACACTGATCAAACTTTGCTCAGAACAGACGACTCGATCCACACGTCCACAACAAACAGAAACTGTACGATTCCACAAAGATCCTCGGCCTTTGCACAGTCGCCTTTTCATTTCTGACTCTTAAACAGTGGAATAAACTTCCAGACTCTGAAACAGTCTGGAGACATTCAGCATTTTACTCCAAACCTACAAAAGCACATTCTAGACACTCAAACGTGCCGACATCAGTCAGGCTCATTATACTGGACATTTTTACTCACAAATTCAGCACAACTACATTTAATCTCATTATTGCTGTGAGTTTAGGACGTCAGGTTTTATGAATTGTGATGTTTTCTTGCGTATTTTTATTGCTCTATTGTAAAGTGTAAATATTTCACCTGTGTTCACCTGCAGAGGGAAAGTAGCAGGAGCTAAATCTGCTGCAGTTCATCTCTTCTTTTAGAAAGATTCACGAATTTTGTACATGGTCCCTGACAAATAAAGACTAAAAGGTAAAAAAAAAAAGAAAAACCAACACAACTTTACGCTTTTCTTTACGCTCAAGAGAGTTCTGAACGACTCTGGCTTTTTCTTTTGTTCGATCATTTTACATTTTGTACATTGATAAAAACAAAGAGTCGTTAGCGTTCTCCGTTTCACACCTGCCTAAAACTTTTGCACAAAATTGTACATTTGTGATTTAAAGCTGTTCTTCACGTGCAATAATGTTAATAAACGTCTGAGTTTGATTGGACTCGACAGCGCCACCTGTGTTTCCTTTGATTCGGTCTCTCAGTGTGCAGTACCTGGTTGAAGGAGATCTTTCCGTTCTTGAGGCTCTGAGCAGAACTCCTCCAGGTCTGACCGAAGAAGTGCTGCTGCCGGGCGTCCAGCAGAGACGCCCGGAGCTCGTAGGACACCTGAGCGCCCTCTGCTGGCTCCTGTGGGCGTGACAGACGTTTTCAGCAACACGTTTGAACACAGAAAAGTATTGTGGAGTTGTGATTCTGGATCCAAAACGCGGCGTCAGGTCACCACGACTGACTTCTCCTCCTGAGAGTTTATACTTCACTGTCACTTTTACTACAGCATTGTGTATGTGGTGTTTTATTTGCATTTTCTACTCTTGCTGGTGAAGTCGCTCCATCAAACACAAACCTACACAAAAACTGTGTCAGTTGTTTGTGCTGCAAAAAGTTCAGTTTGTGTGATTCTGGTTCTTCAGATATTTGCAGTTTTATTTTTGGTCGATGACGTCGTCCAGAACCTCAGAATGTGAAACAGCCTCAAAACAGGAAGAAAATGATGTCAAACGTTTGTATTTGGTTTGTGCTGTTTTGTGCTGTGACAGTTTCATTTGTGTGAGTTTATTTCTAAAATTCTTCATTATTATTTCTGTGGTAATTATAGGACGTCATTTCTGCTCAGCTGACGGAGACAAACTCCACAAAACTAGTGAAGAGAAACGACCTGAGGCTGAGGAAAAGTCTGTGTTATTCTATAAAATATGAATCAAAAGCAAATGACTAAAGACTGAAAAACGTTTTCTATCATTTTCTTCCTGTTTTGAGGCTGTTTCACATTCTGAGGTTCTGGACGACGTCATCGACCAAAATAAAACTGCAAATATCTGAAGAACCAGAATCACACAAACGAAACTTTTTGCAGCACAAACGACTGACTCCATTTTGGGCGTTTTCGAGCATTTTTCTTCTTCCTGTGGGAATGACTCCAGTTTGACCTGTAAAAGAATCGTTAATTTCTCCAAAACTAAAGAAGCACAAACGAAGCACAAACGACTGACCGTTTTTGTGTAGGTTTAGTTTGATGAGGCGACTTCACGCAAGTTGCTGGTCCTTATTTGGTTGTGCAAACTATAGTCGTGCTGCCACAATTCTAAAAATTCTATAATTGGATTCTAAGGAACAAACTCAGATTTCCAAACCACGGTGATAATGTAAAAAAAAATACACAGCTCTTTATCAAGACAATACAGTTGCCAAAAAAAGTATGTGAACCCTTTGGGATTATTTGGATTTCTGCAGGAATTGGGCATAAAATGTTTCCTGATCTAAGTCACAGCAATAGACAAACACATTTTGCTTTAACTAAAACTGCACAAAAATTATATGTTTTCAGTTTTTCATTAAATACAACGTGTAAAATCTCACAGTGCAGGGTGGAAAAAGTATGTGAACCCCTACGATAATGACTTCTCCAAGAGCTATTGGAGCTTGGTTCAGACCTGGTTCAGACCTGGTTCAGACCTGGTTCAGACCTGGTTCAGTCCTGATTCAGTCCTGGTTTAGTCTTTGTTTAGTCTGGGTTCAGTCCTGGTTTAGTCCTGGTTTAGTACTGGTTTAGTTCTGGTTTAGTCCTGTTTTAGACCTGGTTTAGTCCTGGTTTAGACCTGGTTTACTCCTGGTTCAGTCCTAGTTTAGACTTGGTTTAGACCTGGTTCAGTCCTGGTTCAGTCCTGGTTCAGTCCTGGTTTAGTCCTGGTTTAGTCCTGGTTTAGTCCTGGTTTAGTCCTGGTTCAGTCCTGGTTCAGTCCTGGTTTAGACCTGGTTTAGACCTGGTTCACTCCTAGTTTAGACTTGGTTTAGACCTGGTTCAGTCCTGGTTTAGACCTGGTTTAGTCCTGGTTTAGACCTGGTTTAGTCCTGGTTCAGACCTGGTTCAGTCCTGGATCTACAGCTCCATGTCTCTGGTCAGTCTCAGCGGTGTTTCCTCTCTTCACCTGCGGGAGATGAGGCGCTGTGACGCGGCTCAGGCTCAGCTGGAACCCGCGGGACTCCCGGAGGTGGCTCTCCCCGGCCAGGCGGCTCGTGTGGCGGGAGGGAGGGATCACCCGGCCCCGCTCAAACACCTCCTTCCACCGCTCCGCTGCTGGGGCCGCGTCCTCCGTTTTCACCATGTTTCACACGAAGAAAATCACTAAAAATCACTAAAGTTTAAAGATTTGTCTTCGCTCCGCTAACGCCGAATCTTACCGCCGCCATTTTGAGGCAGGACCGTACCAAAAGCGCGGGGGGTGCGGGTCACAGAGCTCCCGGGAAACGCTCTCAAAATGGCGAATTATTACAAATATATGGAGTAGATAAAATAAATTTATATATTTCTTATTTATTATGACTAACCGTGCATAATTAAGGTAGTGAGATAAAACTGAGATAATTTAATGCGGAGAAAATATCCCGTGATTTGGTATCGTCCGTTGAAAAGCGTTGGTTGCTATAGTAACGGTGAAGCCGAGAAGCCGTGGATCCATGTGAGGAGCGCAGGGGGTTTGTAAATAGTGTGTCCAGACGACCCTTTTTACCCCATTTTGGAGCCCTGTGTCCCCTGTCCCAGCAGATTTATCCAAAACCACTGATTTGTCCCACTTTTATACAAGAAATGTCCCAGGTGTCCCTATTTTGGACCAATCTGATCCTGCAGAACAGTAAAGAGAGGCATAAACTGCCATTTGTTTGGGTAAAGTATAGAAAATCTGCTTTGAAATCACCAAAACACAAGGAAAATGTGTCTATACTGACTCGTGTTCGTGTGCTGAACAGTGAGAAAAATCCTGCACACGTCTGACATGCAAAATGTGAGATTTATTAGGACCTGCAACGTGGTGAGCGTCCGAGGGACAGGCCGTAAAGGAGCAGTGCACCCAAAACAACAGAATACAAATTACAAAGGCAAGCTGTTCTATTTTTCTATTTAATTATTTTTCTACTATTATTATTATTTTCATGACTTATATTACTGTTTATGAGTTTGCCTTTGTGATTTGTGTTATGTTGCTTTGGGTCCATGTTCCAGGTCCTAATAAATCCCACATTTTGCAGTAAGCAGGATTTTTCTCACTGTTCTGGGGCTGCACACTCTCCTCCAACACACACATTTCAACTAATTAATATGTGAATTTCTCATTATTTTATTGCCAACCACCAGAAAAACAGGGATGCCCGTTTATTATTTTGAAAACGTGGCCATCCTAGTTTATAAGTGAGCTCAGCGACCTGTTTATTTCCATGAAGAATAAAGGAGGGAGAGAGAATAAAGGTTTGTGATTATTTTATTTTGGGGAAAACACAAACACACACTGCTGAATTCTGCTGTTTATTGTAGGTATACTGTATATCCCCAAAAGAAACACAATTATAATTAACATGTGTTTTTTTACAAGCAAAAAAGAACAACTGCAATATTCTGGACAAAACCTTTAAAAAACTTGGTGTTGCCCTGAGTAAAACAGACACTTTTTTTCTCTTGGGAAAGTTCACATCATTTGGAAAGATTAAATTGTTGGACGATGTGTGTCTTAAAACGTTTGTAGGGAATCTTCATGTGGAGGATGGTGCTGAGGACGACTGAGGCACTCTGGGGACCTTTAATATTATGATTTAATTAAATGTATTTGATATTATTTACTTTATATTTATGTAGAAAAAATGTATGTGTGGATGGAAAGCTACTACAATTTACAACACACACTGCAAACAGGCCTGTCAAAAAATAAGAAAAAAACACAAATTTTGAGGTAAAAATGTTTTAAGTGAAATTTTCTGCCAGTGCAGTAAGAAATTTCCATTTACCAAGTTTTCTTAAAACAAGATGAAACACGAATCTTGTTCTAAGCAGAAAACACGAGTTTCAAGTGTTTATGGACAGATTTTTCCCCTTATTGGTTTGAGGAGGAAGTTAAAGAGGCTGAACCTGGACTGAGTTAATATAAAAAGTGCTGAGAATAAGTTGTAATATCGAGATAAGATAAATCAGGATGAATATCTGGAAACAAGTAAAAAAAAAAATCTCATCTTATTAAGTAAAAAAATCTTAAAATTGGTCTTTTAAGATGAATCTGCTTAATTCAAGTCAGTTTAACTATGCTAGAAAATCCTTTTTTGCAGTGCACAAACATTTTTTATACACATCTATATAAATTCAGGCGTTAAGGGGTTCATTTCCTCACGCTGAGGTTGATCTGACCTGGTTTTTGTTTGTTTTTTTCATGTTCACATTCTTAGGTTTAGAAAAGGGGCTCTATGTCCCACAGTCCTGTTTTCTCACATTTAAAATAGATTTTCAAAGGTAAATCCTTAACTCCGACCCTCACCCAGGCCCTAAACTCAACCAGAATCTCACAACTGGGGCCTCACCTTAACCATAACGTACAATGGGACTTTAATCTACTCTTAGTCCAATGAGGTTCATTTGGTTTTCTCATCATTTGTTTCATTAGATTCTTTTTTCAGACCAAGGAGAGACTTTAATCCTAACTCTAAAAAGACCCTAAACTTACCCAAACTTCATAACAAATTTCACCATCAACCCCAAACCTGCACAACAGGTCAAATCCTCCAGAGAAAGTCCTGACCCAGACCAGTTCAAGGTCTTTAGTCGGGCCCTGGGCTCTGGTGCTGCTGGTCTCACTGCTCCTGAGGAGGTGTTGAGTCAAAGGCAGAAGACACATTTCCCCACGGGGACATTACGGGGACATTACCTCCACAAAGCTTCATCTTTCTCTGCTCGATACGATGCAGTGAGTGCGTTCCCAGAATCCCCCGGGGCTCTCGTCACCTCCGAACACGCCGTGCACACGGGAACATGTTTCACACGCTGATAATAAAACCAGGATGTCCATGAATTTGCTTTATTGCTTTTTTATGTATTCGCACGTCCACGTTCATCATGTGACACCAGAGAACATTAAACTGAGACGTGAACCACAAACAAACAAACAAACAAACAAAGTGCAGTTTATATGAATGTTTGATATGAACACAACAAAACTGAAGGAACCAGGAGAATGAGAGATGTTCTCATTCACTGAGGCAAACAGGACTGAGGCCGGAAACATGAGGCCAGCATCACAACGGCTCAAGATGTTTGGTTTATGGAGTCACAGGTTGAATGATTTTCTCCGACACAAATGTTATTTTCCTCTCTCCATCAAACACTCTTGTACATACAGAGCTCAACACATGTTTTACACCAGCGCCCCCAGTATAAGGAGTTTGCTGCTGCCATAATTTAACAGTATTTGTGTTTACCAAAATATCTTTGTATGTTTCTATGTTTCTAAACTAGGACTAAACCAGGACTACATCAGGTATAAACCAGATCTAAACCAGGTCTAAATTTGGGCTAAAATAGGACTATTTCAGTTCTAAACCAGGTCTAAACCAGGTCTAAATTTGGGCTAAAATAGGATTATTTCAGTTCTAAACCAGGTCTAAACCAGGTCTAAACCAGGTCTAAACCAGGTCTAAACCACCAATTTGGGCTAAAATAGGATTATTTTTAGTTTGAAACCAGGACTAAACTTGGGCTAAAATAGGACTATTTTAGTTCTAAACCAGATCTAAACCAGGACTAAACTTGAGCTAAATTAGGACTATTTCAGTTCTAAACCAGGACCAAACTTTGGCTAAAATAGGACTATTTTAGTTCTAAATCAGGTCTAAACCAGGACTAAATTTGGGCTAAAATAAGGCCATTTAAATTCTAAAGCAGGTCTAAACCAGGACTAAATATGGGCTAAAATAGGACTACATCAGATATTTCCATTTTCACCCCTAAACCGCGGATCTCCGGCGCCACTTGAGGGCGGTAATGCGCTATTTTAGCTCCTTGACAATCACCAGAAACAAGAAGAGGAAGACGGAGAAGTGCCAAACCAAAACCACGTGATCAAAACAGGCGGCCCGGGTCGGGGTTCGGTTCGGACATGTTCGGGCTGTTCGGGAAAACCAAAGCGGTGAAAGTCCGCGGCGTGAGCGACAGCCGGAAGTTCGGGGTGGCGGCGCGGAGCCTGAAGGAGCTGACGCGGAAAGCCTGCCACTACCTCCAGGTCAGGCGCACAGACACCGCCCGGTCCTCGGCACTTTCTGCTTTGTGTCCGCCGTTCCCTCCGTTTCCGCTGTTCTCCGAGTCCGGCCCTTCGTGCACCGCGCGCAATTACGCACGGCACAGGGACAGGACCCACTTTTACGCACCGTGATAAATCCGAAGCACGGTTTTGTTTGTTCTTTTGCCTTACTGTTAGTGTTAGTAGGAACCCAAAACTATTAAACAAAGACTAGATCAGGACCAAGTTTTTAAAATAAATGAATTACTAGGGTGACCAGACTTTTGGTTTGTGGTGGTTGGTAATAATAAAACTGAAACGAGTGCGTAATGAAGAAAAATTGTTCTGCAGAGTTCATTCATGACTAACATATGTCAGTATAGTCACATTTTCTTTGTGTTTTGGTCATCAGATTGTTTGTATTTTACCTAAACAAATGAAAGTTTATGTCTCTCTTTACTGTTGGCAGGATAAGACTGGTCAAAAACAGGGACACCTGGTGACATTTCTGGTATAAAACTGGGACAAATCAGTGATTTTGGATAAATCTGCTGGGACAGGGGACACAGGGCTCAAAACTGGGACTGTGCCGGGTAAACAGGGACGTCTGGTCACCCAGCTGAGGCTGAAAAAGTCCAAATCACTTTGTGTTGACCTGAGTAGGCTTATTTAAAATGTGTGAATCTCCATCCATCCATCCATCTTCTCCCGCTTAATCCGGCTGGGTCGCGGGGGCAGCGTGCTGCCCAATACTCATAGCACCTGACCCCCCCTATGAACCCCTCTGCAGGTGGTGAACCCACAGGAGGGTGGACAACATGGTCCTTGATGTTAGTTCATAGGGGTGCGGGCATGTTTTGGGTTGATGGGGGAAACCGGAGTACCCGGAGGAAACCCATCCAGACACGGGGAGGAACATGCAAACTCCACACAGAAAGGCCCGGGCGACCCGGGATCGAACCCTCAACCTTCTTGCTGTGAGGCCTGAGTGTTGCCACTCAGCCACCGTGCCACCGTGTGAATCTCTAAAAGTTTTTACATTTCACATAAAAAATCTGAAGAATCATAATTTGATTTGTGCAAATGTCACGTTGAGTTGGGACGACTGGATGAAAAGAAAAATAGAATCTAAATACTTGGAACAGGAGCAGATTTGATTTCATAAAGCTCCTCCTGTCTTCATTGTGTTTTATTAGATTAGATTAGATTAGATTAGATTAGATTAGATTAATTAGATTAGATTATTGTCATTGAACAAAATACGACGAAACTTTGACCGAGCAAAACTGCAGCAGTAAAAATGAATAAACAGACACATTCTCCCACCCAGACCAATAAAAACATTAAATAAATAAAGAGATTTTTGCACCGAGTCCCTTCAGGCCTTTTATTTTGATTGAAGTAACTGAATTCTTACTTACTTAAAACTTGTGCTTCCTCTTCCTGCTGTGAGGAAGTGACACAAGCTTCAGAACATTTGTGTTTCTTGCACCACTTTTTCAAATATAATGTTGTTTTTTTGTGTTTTTTCCCCCACATTTTTATGCCTGTCCAGATTTTGTGCAGTAATTTAATGTTTTGTTCTTGAAATTACATTCACTTCAAATTATAAGTCTGTAATTTACAGCTCTGTTACTCGTTTTTACACTTGGGTCATTTGTTGGGCCACTGCTTTGTACTTTGACTTTATTTTGAAGTCCTGCAGATGTCATTTGGTGAAACACTGATGTTATAATGAAATGTGACAGAAAAAGTTTCGGCATAAAAAATAAAATTACATAAGAACTTAAATTTAAAGAGGGAAAGTGTTAACATGCTTAAGTTTGATCTAATTTTGATCAAACAAAACTAATTTTGAAATGTTTTACTCTTTTTATGAAGACAATTGGCACCAGAGTTGAGATTTAATGCTGTATTTGGGCAAATTGTGAAATTTTTGAAGAAGGAAAAAAAAAACTAACAGCCTGTTGTTTATTTGTAGATCTCAGTTATTTGAAATGTAATCAGATATTAACAATATTGCACCGAATGACATTTTAAAGTTTTTTCAAGGTGCAAATACGAAATGATAAAATATACTCTTTCATATACCAGACACATGCGCACATTTTACAGCCGTTATATTTTTATTTTTCGAGCATTTGAAAACCGCAAAACGTCACTGACCCGAACAGACTTAGACAAACTTTACTGATCCACAGGGAAAAGATCTGGACACAGCAGCTCCCACATCACAGCATAAGAACAAAAAGGAAACGTATAAAAGGAGATAATAAACTCATGTTGTGTGTGTGTGTGTTTGTGTGTGTGTGTGTGTGTGCGCGTGTGTGTGTGTGTGTGTGTGTGTGCGCGCGTGTGTGTGTGTGTGTGTGTGTGTGCGCGTGTGTGTCTGTGTCTGTGTGTGTGTGTTTGTGTGTGTGTGTGTGTGTGTGTGTGTGCGCGCGTGTGTGTGTGTGTGTTGTGTGCGTGTGTGCGTGTGTGTGTCTGTGTGTGTGTGTTTGTGTGTGTGTGTGTGTGTGTGTGTGTGCGCGCGTGTGTGTGTGTTTGTGTGTGCGTGTGTGTGCGTGTGTGTGTGTGTGTGTGTGTGTGTGCGCGTGTGTGTGTGTGTGTGTGTGTGTGTGTGTGTGTGTGTGTGTGCGCGCGTGTGTGTGTGTGTGTGTGTGTGTGTGTGTGTGTGTGTGTGTGCGCGCGTGTGTGTGTGTGTGTGTGTGTGTGCGTGTGTGTGTGTGCAGGTGCCCGTCTCCGGTGCCCGCCTGTGCCTCTCGGGCGACGGGACCCTGGTCACGGAGGAGGGGTTCGGGGCGCTGCCGGAGAACTGTGAGCTGGTGCTTCTCACCCCGGGCCAGAGCTGGAGGGGCGGTAAGAGCCGATACCCCGAACCCGTTTACTCACATCAGCCGTCCCCCGTTAACGTCCTGTGCTGTTTGTTTTAAATTATGCATAAAAGCAGAATTAAAACAGGATCCTAAATGTACAATATTGTTAAAAATATGAGATGTAAGAAATAAATAACAGAAAACAACACTTGAAAATGAACTGCGGTCTAGTTCAAGCCACACAGAGTGACCAGAGCAAACGCCAATGGAATGACATGATAAAAACAATGAAGAGTATAACTGCGCATTACTGAATCACGTCTGTGTGTCAAATGTCAAAATAACAGAAGGTTCCCGTGTGACCTGTTCACATTCACGTCTGTGGCGTCCACAACCAACCAACAAATCCTCTTTTTGTGAAGCTAAAAGTGCTGAGTTCCATACGGCCGAGAATCATCTGCTTCCTCCTTGTTTACGCGAGTTATTTGAGCAGGAAAACCTCAGACGCTGTATTTCTGTTTGACCAAACCTAAATATTAGGGCCCGACCACAGTCCGAACATATGAGCGGGCTAAGCTAACCCGTTAGCCGCCGCGTGCCCAACAGGAAGTGCTCCAGGAGGCTCTTGGGGCTCCAGGAGGCTCTTGGGGCTCCTTCACACTACACACTCGGCCCAGATCGGCAAGATTTAGGCCGATACCCGATATGTTTCCAAGAGCCCGTATCAGTCGGCCCATATATCAGGCCCTCTTAAATATATCTGCTGTTGGATCGGATATCGGCAGCTCCGAGCCGGTTTTATCGGCATCATAACCGATTAATAAGAATCCATATTTTTCTGGCCTTTGTGTGGACCAGACTCACTTCATCTGTAAACACTGGTTCTGCTGTTGTTCTGGTGGATTCTCTGGAGACGGTGAACTTCACTAACGCCTCTTTCTCCTCTCGTGTGTTTGTGTTTGTGCGTCTGTGTGTGTTTGTGCGTCTGTGTGTGTGTTTGTGCGTCTGTGTGTGTGTTTGTGCGTCTGTGTGTGTTTTTGTGCGTCTGTGTGTGTTTTTGTGCGTCTGTGTGTTTTTGTGCATCTGTGTGTGTGTTTGTGCGTCTGTGTGTGTTTGTGCGTCTGTGTGTGTGTTTGTGCGTCTGTGTGTGTGTTTGTGCGTCTGTGTGTGTTTGTGCGTCTGTTGTGTGTGTTTGTGTTTGTGTGTGTGTTTGTGTTTGTGCTGCAGTGGTGAGTGAGCTGGAGCGGCTGCTCAGCACAGACCTCAGAGTCCAGCTGGTGGAGGCCGTCAGGAGCCTCCTGTCCGACCCCCCCGCGGGCCCCTCCCCGCAGACCCACAAGCTCCTCAGGGACATTCTCCGGAACCTGGAGGACACGTCAGACAAGGAGACCAGGGACCAGGACCTCCAGTGGTTCACAGGTAACACGACCCCAGCGCCTGATGCGTCCCACGGAAACACGTTAAATCGTTTATTTAATAGTTCTCAGCGTCTGGGGGAGGGGGAGGTGCTGATCGGACAGCGACACAAACGTATTTCCGTCTTTGGGAAGAAAACCCACACTTCAGCTGCTCCCGACTTTTCTGTCATCTCCGTTTGTCGTTTCGCCGCCGACACAAACACGATCCAAACTTTTCCCGCAGTGGTTCCGGTGATAATGAAGCAGCAGCTGGAGAATTCTGTCCTCACGCTTTCCGTCTGTG
Source organism: Odontamblyopus rebecca (assembly GCA_030686955.1). NCBI lineage: Eukaryota > Metazoa > Chordata > Actinopteri > Gobiiformes > Gobiidae > Odontamblyopus > Odontamblyopus rebecca. The sequence goes on along the minus strand of CM060654.1, from coordinate 2,763,044 downwards.
AGCTGAGGAGGAGAAGGGAAGAGTGTGGGAGGAGGAGGAAGAAGACAAACTGAGTCTGAGGCTGCCACACCTCAGCCCACTCCCACATCCCGCTCACAAATCCACAGAGAATGAACAATAAGACAATGAAAAAAATGAAAGAAAAAACATTTTAAAAATAGAAAAAAAATCTAAGAAAAATGAAATGAAAAATGAAAATAAATGAAAAACATTAGAAAAAAATGAAATGACAAAATGAGAGATAAATAAAAAATGAAATAAAAGAAAAGAAAATGAGACAAAAATAGAAAAAATGAAAGAAAAATGAAAGACAAATAAAAAAATGAAATAAAAAAACAAAAAATTGAAAAAATCTAAGAAACATGAAATGAAAAAAAATAAAGAGACAATTAAAAAATGAAAATAAAATGGAAAAAAGAAAAATGAGACAAATGAAAAAGAAAATTAAATGAAAAAAATGAAATGACAAAATTAAAGGCATATGAAAAAAAAAAGGAAGGACTGGACGAGCCAACGAGCACCAACCACCGGGATTATTCTGAAGACGAAGAAACGTTGACATGATCCAGGAAGAAACTCATTCGGCTTTAAAATCGGAATAAACCCACTGACTTCAGAGTTAAGTTTAATCCCAAATAATCATTTTCATTCAGATTTGAGTGTTTACGTGGACTTTTTAAAGCGGAATTTATTTTTATTCAGAATTAAAGCTCTCGTGTAAATGTGGCAAGTGACCGGTGGCCGTTCGGGTCACAACAAACACGGCGACTTATCCAAAAAGAAAAAAGAAAAAAAAACAAAAACCAAAGAAGCGACAGACGGATCAGGGACATTTTTCCGTCGTTTATCCACTTTCGGTAAAAAACAGAAGCTCAAAAAGTCGGAGTTTGGAGCGTTTGTTCCGTCCAGGGATCGAGACTTTCTCCTTTTGTCGTTTCAGGAATCGATTCTCGGTTCAAGACGAAGTCGTCGTACATGAGGTTCAACTGTGAGGCCCGAATCCGCAGCTACATGAAGGAGGTGCCCGCTCTTACCCACCTGTGCCCGCCCTCACCCACCTGTGCCCGCTTTAACCCACCTGTGCCCGCTTTAACCCACCTGTGCCCGCCCTCACCCACCTGTGCCCGCTTTAACCCACCTGTGCCCGCTTTAACCCACCTGTGCCCGCCCTCACCCACCTGTGCCCGCCCTCACCCACCTGTGCCCGCCCTCATCCACCTGTGCCCGCCCTCACCCACCTGTGCCCGCCCTCACCCACCTGTGCCCGCCCTCATCCACCTGTGCCCGCCCTCACCCACCTGTGCCCGCTTTAACCCACCTGTGCCCGCTTTAACCCACCTGTGCCCGCCCTCACCCACCTGTGCCCGCCCTCACCCACCTGTGCCCGCCCTCACCCACCTGTGCCCGTCCTCACCCACCTGTGCCCGCCCACACCCACCTCACATGTTTCTCACATGTTCCTCACATGTTCCTCACATTTCTCAGATGTTACTCACATGTTCCTCACATGTTCCTCACATGTTCCTCACATGTTCCTCACATGTTCCTCACATGTTCCTCACGTTCCTCACATGTTCCTCACATGTTCCTCACGTTCCTCACATGTTCCTCACATGTTCCTCACATGTTCCTCACATGTTCCTCACGTGTTCCTCACATGTTCCTCACATGTTCCTCACGTTTCTCAGATGTTCCTCACATTTTTCTCCCATGTTCCTCCCATGTTCCTCCCATGTTCCTCACATGTTCCTCACATGTTCCTCACATGTTCCTGACATGTTCCTCCTCTGGTGCAGGTGAGCGAAGCCTCCAGGTCCATCGAGAAAACAAAGACCAGAGCAGAGTTCGAGAAAACGCTTCAGACTCTGGGGCTCAGGCTGAAGGACGATCAGTACAACGGAGCCTATTTCGACCGCTCGGAGCACGAGAAGAACAGACTGTGCACCAGCGAGGGGTGGTTCACCTGTCAGGTACCACTCTGAAGCACCTGTCACACACGGTTCACCTGTCAGGTACCACTCTGAAGCACCTGTCACACACGGTTCACCTGTCAGGTACCACTCTGAAGCACCTGTCACACACGGTTCACCTGTCAGGTACCACTCTGAAGCACCTGTCACACACGGTTCACTAAATTGACTCACACGTTCATTATGAATCTTCTCTGCAGAACAATTTTCCTTAATTTCACACTCGATTCACAGTTTTATTATGACCAACCACCAAAAAACCAAGAAGGTCCCAGTTTTTACTTTAAAATTCTGCTCACCCTGTGTAATAACTCAGGCGCTGTTCAAATATCAGCTCATAAATGTCCCAAATCACATAAATAAAGTGAACAATTAGGCAGGGATCATATAATGGAGAATTAAACAGAAAAACATTTATATCGACAGAGTTAAAGTGTCCGTGTCTCATGAACTAAGGAGCATTTATCACTGCCGGTCACCAGCAGAGGGCGCTACTCAACCAGAAACCATGAGGCCGAATAAGAGTAACACAGGTGGAGTCAAACACCATGTGAAACACGTCCTCACTGCGTCTCTGTTTTCTGTCCCAGGGCTCGTTCGATGAGGCCCTGTGCTCCTCTCTTCACTCCATAAACCCGTACAGCAGCAGAGAGAGCAGAGTCCTCTTCAGCACCTGGAACCTGGACCACAGGTAGCTCACCCCGCTCCTGTTTGCATGTTCTGCTCACAAGCTGCGCGTGTTTAATCTGTGTGTAAAAGTGTGTGAGGTCTGCTCTGGGTCACTTCTCTTTTATCCTCTTTGAGCAAACGACGCTGGTGCAAAATGAACGAAAACACCGGAGACCAGCTCATGAACTTATGAAAAATATATATGTAGATATACAAATATATCTCATTTACAGTGGAGGAAATAAGTATTTGATCCGTTGCTGATTTTGTAGTTTTGCCACTGACAAAGGAATGAACAGTCTATAAGTTTAATATTCAGTTAATTTTAACAGTGAGAAACAGAATGTCACAACGAAGTGAAATATGTATTTGAACCTCGAGCCCAAACAGACTGAGTATCCATCACATCCATCCATGTCATGGGGGCATCAGTCTAAGCAGGGACTCCCAGACTTCCTTCACCCCAGACACTTCCTCCAGCTCCTCCTGGACCCTGAGCTGTTCCCAGGTCCAGAGACAGAGTCCCTCCAGTGTCCTGGGTCTTCCCCGGGGCCTCCTCCCGGTGGGACATGAACCCCTCCTGAGGAACAGATGCTCCTCCCCTCAGCTGCTCCTCTCCACGTGGAGGAGCGGCGGCTCTACTCCGAGCTCCTCCCCCTCTCTCTGCAGAGGAAACTCATTTGTGCCCCTTGTATCTGGATCTGGTTCTTTCGGTCGTTCCCAGAGTCAGGACCACAGGTGAAGGAGGAACGTGACTGAGGTAAATCCAGAGCTTTGCCTTTGGGCTCAGCTCCTTCTTCACCACAACGGCCGATACAGCGACCGCATCACTGCCGACGCTGCACCGATCCACCTGTCAGCCTCACGCTCCATCCTCCCCTCACTGAGAACAAGACCCCGAGACACTGAACTTGAGATACTTGAGGTAAAACTCTTCCTCGCAGCAGGTCAGTTGGTTCTTGTAGTTGAGGAGCAGGTTTGCCTCGTATCAGAAGGAGTTTTGGTTCACTCTTCTTTGCAGATCGTCTCTAAATCATGAAGGTTTTGTGTCGCTCGGCACCTCTGAGCTTCAGTTCCTCCAGAGGTTTCATGTGCTTCTTCTTGAGCCGCTCCTTTGTTGTCTTGGCTGTTTTGGGTCATTGTCTTGTTCAAAGACTCGTCCACGTCACAGTTTCAGTTTCCTGGTGGAGTGAAGGAGGTCGTAGCTCAGGATTTTAACAGTTTAACTCTCGTATGGAATATGGTATGAATGTATTCCTGTATCTCACGGTTTTTATTATTTCCTCGTTTCTTGTATCTTCATTATGTTATATTCGTAGAAACAGCAGGCAACAGAACAGCTGAAAAGTTCCAGAGTGCAGCTTTAGTCATCATCATTTGACCTCTCTCTCTGCGCAGGATCGAGAAGAAGCGCAGCATCCTCCCGACCCTGATCCAGTGCCACGAGAACCGGCCGAGCTCCGCCGTCAGCGCCCAGTACTTCTACCAGCTCCTCTTCACCCGCCACAACCTCAAACTGGTGCACGTCGCCTGCCACAAGAAGGGCGCCCACCACCTGGACTGCGACCCCAGCAAGATCTACGGAGCGGGGGCGCAGACGGGAACACCGAAGGGCACGCAAAAGGGCACGACGACGGGAACACCGAAGGGCACGACGAAGGGAACACAGAAGGAAACACCGAGAGGCACCAAGGAACCAGGAAAAGGAAGAAGCAAGGAACCGGGGAGAGGGAAGAGGAGGCGACTGCAGTGAAAGACGACGACTTCTGCTCCGACCTGAGTCCTCCAGAGGTTTCCAGACTGGAGCTGTTCAATTTCAGGACAAAAACAGAATAAAAAACGCTTGTGATCGCGATGAAATTTGCAATAATTGTTTAAAAAGTTGTTTTATGTTCAGAGCGAAGAGAGAATCCTACACATTTCAAAACAACAAAACAACAAAAAGGGAAAGATATTTAGTTCTTTCCAGAGAATATTCTTTTATCTAACTCAAATTGCGATTTTGATTTGATGGGTGTGTATTGACCTCAGTGATTGACTGACTGATTGATTCTTGGTGGAATTTGTTTCCAGTTCAGCATCTTCTTGAAGCAGGTTCCAACATTCAACATACACCAAGCTTTAAAGCAGAACTAAGTAACTTCAGCGACAGAGCTCCCCCTACAGGTCTCTTGTGAGAATGAACTGTCGTAAATACTCTCCTCACCCACTCCCCTCCCTCTCAGCTGCTTCACACAAAGTCGGTGAACAGCGTCAAACACAATGTCTCAGGTGGCTCATGTTTTTTACTGTTTAATGGTGAAATATGTACGAGCGCCCAGAGCACCGCGTCTCCCAGGACACCGCGGCTCCTGGGACACCGCGGCTCCCGGGACACCGCGGCTCCTGGGACACCGCGGCTCCCGGGACACCGCGGGCCGAAGCGCAGGAGGCTCCCAGGACGCTGCAGCCTCACGCCGTGGGCGGCTCCCGGGACACCGCGGCCCTCGTGCCCGGAGCTCCCGGAGTTACTCAAACTGCAGAAGTATAACAATGACATGAGCAGTGCTTATGAAACTTAGTGTCAGTAACATTATCTCCAGATCTGCATCTCTTGGACTCTTCTCTTTCCTTGAGCTCTGCTGTTCTTCAAACGCCTTCCCCAGATTTCCTCGTGTGGGAGCTCAGGCTCTGTCTGATTCACACTTTCTTTTTCTTGCGTCCTGGGCCATGGTTGACACTTCACACGTAAACACAGATATTTATTCCTGCAGTGAGCTGTGCACAGCGTCAGTATGGGGTCTGTCGCTGGCTCGGTTTGCTGTGTGTAGCTGAAGTGTGGTAGAGCAGTTTGGCTCATGAGAACAGAACAGACCCTGAGCTCATATCCGGGTCAGTAGGAGCCAAGTTGCATGTGTGTTTTTTCTGCCCAGAGGCAGAGGGGGGCAACAGAGAACCCTTCAAACACCCATCAGAGGGGCTTTAGAGACATTTAATTAGGTAAAAAGTGACTTAGTTCCCCTTTAAGACACAAACATACAAACCGTCCATCGAATAATCACGATACAAACATTTAGAACATTTTTCCAGTAGACCGTAGAGTCCGAGCTTATTGCCTGCAGGAATTCAGTAAATTTACAGCAATGGGAAAGACACTGTAGTTGAAGCGAGTTGTTTTGGGGGCAGTTGTCCTGTAGCGCCTTCCAGAGGGCAGGAGCTGAATTACAGGTGAAATACATTTGTGGTGTAGTGATTCTAGGGATGGTCGGGGTGAACCAGTGATTCTGGACGCTCTGGTGATGATGCGCTGTAGTTTCTTCCGGAAGGACGTGTCAGGACGACTGTGACAGATGAAGTGAGGAGACTTTCAACAATGGCTGTGTAAAAACGGTGCAGGAGACGAGGTTTTCCTCTGAATTTCTGGAGCTGTCGGAGATGGAAGAGTCTTGGCTGGTCTTTTTATGGATGTGGTTTGTGTTTATTTTCCATTAGAGTTTGCGGCTCCCTCAAGACTTACAGGGGAACTCCGGCACATTTGAAGCTAAACTCGATCACCGATGTCGTTTCTAATCCCATTTATTTACCAGTGAATTATATTTTTGAAAACGCTAAAGAAAATATATTCCCAAACCATTTTCTTTCAACAACTTTCAGTTTCTCTTCTTCTTCTCCATTAGTAGTCAATTCCCACTTGTTGATTCGGTGATCGAGTCTTTTGGGCTTTGGCCTGTGCAGTGGGAAATCAGCAGAGGGAAGTGTGAGGTGATTATGAAGTTGTTTTCTGACGTTTCCAGACACTAATGAGTGAACCAGGCAGAGCGTTTGGTTTGTTAGACTCGTGGCTGTTGTCAGATGGGTTAAAGTGGAGTTAAGCTTCTTCAGTCTGAAGCAAATTCTCGTTTTACGTGGAAGTTCAGAACTTGCCCCCATCACTACACTAGTTTGTTGCCTTGACAGACTCACTGCCACAGTGAGATCTCCACCGAGGAAACACTGATCTGTGCCGTTTTTTGGCTCCTGACAGAATTCACCTCCTCTAGTGACGGACTTTAGCTTCAGACGTGCCAGAGTTCAACTTTAAAGCCACCAAGAGTCAATTTTGTATAATTACGACTTAAAAATCCCAATCATGAAACATGACATAAACAACCTATGAAATGTATTTTTATGTAGAATACTCACCGTTTGTGGTATTGTTTTTTAAATGTTTTATGCCTCATAATAAACATTAGTTTCAGCACTGAGACACAAATATGGAAGATAATTTGTTCCATTAGATTTTGAATTTTAAACACCGCTGAATTCCTCACTTTGAATTTTTTAACTCTGAAGAAACACGTTTGAATTGTTTTGTATGTTATTGTATATGTTCTGTTCATCCTGACGTTTGGAAACATGTGGACGTCGACTTCCTTTGGGCTCTGTCGGCGACTGAGAAAAGTGAGAAAAGAGCCCCGGTTTTCTTCATCTACATGTCGTCGTCTTCTTATATTCTTCTTCGTATTGGACAGCAAAAGAAAATATCAATATGCATGAAAAATCTAAAGAAAAGCAGTGTTCTTCAGCCCTGTTTGTGGGGTGTTTCTTATTGAGATGCTGTGGCAAATGCACAAAATGACTCGTATAAAACTGTACCAATCTGATCTAAAATGGGGTAAACTACAGTCATATTCCATGGTGAATCTTTAACTAATGGGAGTTTGCCTTTTCTCTCAAGGCGCTGGCTGAAGTTCGCTGCTCTGTTCACATTAAAAACATCACCATATGCATTTTTTAGCACTGGTGGTTCTCGTCCTCCTCCTCCCGATACCTCCAGATTTCTGTTGTTTTATGTTGTTTGTATTTTTCTCTGTTAATAAGCAAATAAAAATGAAGCTGCAAAAAAAAAATCTAAAGAATCGCAAAAGTTTGTTTCCGTACACTTCATATTGCTCAGAACTTAGATGAATATCCCAACCATGTTTTAGAAAATAAAACTGTTTTAAGGTTATTCTCGGTCGCACCACATGACATTTTACACTAAAAATGCTTCATATAAATGTTAAACACAGAGTTTTGCACCTGACACTGGAAATATTTGGAAAAAGTTCAATAGAAACTGTTGAAATTTGCCTGTTGAAAATCATTACACGTCATTGACCCAAACACACAAGTTTAAAGATCCTATATTACTGAAAATTAAAAAAAAAAAAAAAGAGCTGGAGTTGTGTTTTGTTTCGTTCACATGTTTGAGTGACTCTTTATTATTCGTCTGTCTGCAGCTCCAAGGCTCAAAACGCTCTGTTCCACCTCGTGATGTCATGAAGTGAAGGTTTAAATACCGGATGTTTTGCATAATTTAATGTCTGGTCTTCAAATTCTAAATCCGATGTTAAGTCCGGACAGTTACACGACTCAAAATCCTGTGTACTTGTACTTCAGCATTATTATTTTGAAGTAACGTTGCTTTTACGCGAGTACAGATTTTGCGCAGTACAGTGATCCCTCGTTTATCGCGGGGGTCACGTTCCAAAAATAACCCGCGATAGGTGAAATCCGCGAAGTATCAGCTTTATTTTTTACTGTTATTTTACAATGCAATACTTTACTGCAGAATGAAACAAAAAATAAAACCTCTTTTCGGGCCCAAAATGTGTTTAAGAAATAGAAATATTAACGTTTTCTTACAAATAACTATAATAGTTTAAAGAACGGTGTTGTAAAACAATATGTTTTATATAGTAATGAACACAAGGAGGAAACATTGTCACTGGGGTATTTCACAGTCCCTCCAGCTGCGCCTCTTCGTCCTGACTCCGCTGCGCTGTAGCGTCTTTTTCTACTGAAGGCTGCGCAGGGTCTTTCTCCGAGAGAAGAACATCGTTATGGGGAGTTGTTGGCACTCTTTCTTTTTCTGAGCAAGAAGATTTTTATAAACGGACATGCCACCTTCAATTATATTTGAGAACTGCAACGAACGACACATCCACACGCTGAAGTTCAGTGGCCATTCTCATCATGGTTGCTAAGCGACCAAGTGTTAGTCCTTCCTCCTCTTCTTTATCAACAAGATACAGATTCACTGTAAAAAAAAAGCACTGTAAAAAATTCCGCGAAGCCGCGATAGGTGAAGCGCGATATAGCGAAGGATCACTGTATTTTTTAGGAGACAAAAATCGAAAGTCGAAATCCACTTGCACCATTTTTTATTATAAATGAGAACTGGACTAAACAAACTGTCAAACATAAGAAATATTAACGCCGCAAAAAATATATTAAATATGCGAATTAACCAAAACTAAATTTGTAAACCAAATGACGTAAACAAAACAATAACAATGAACAAACTTTTTTACAATCAACAAAATGAGCAAACAGCTTCTACGTCGAGTGAAAAAAAAAAAAATAGACATTTCAAATATATTAAATAAAAACTATGTACACACAGTCAATAAATATATAACATGAAAACAAAATAACGGAGTGTTTCGAGGGGAAGGAACAGACCTGTAAACACGAAGGCACCAGTAGAAACTCTATTCACGCTGACGCCACAAAAAATACTGAAATATCGACATTTCGTATCGTTTAATTTGATGAAACAGAATTAATATCGTCGTCAAGAGTGTTTTTAGGTATATTTTACGAAATTATTTTGTGTAAAAGCTCTAATTGTGTTGACATTTTCACTGTTTTGACGAATAAAAGTGGTGTTTTTCATCTTCACTCGGCACAGGCTTAAGGAGACTCTTCGTATCACAGCCACGATTTAGCCTTTTTACACAGAATTGTATTGAATCGAAAGCAAATCGTATCGAAAAGCAGATCGTATCGTATCGGCAACTTTTGAATACAACCAGGCGTATGGATGACGACTTCCTTTGGGCTCTGTTGGCGATAGTAAATCTTGGAAAACTGAGAAAATGTCCAGAATTCTGTCTTTTTTTCTCATTGTATTCTGTCTTTTCCCTTTTCTAAACTGCCTGTTAATGTATGTGTTATAATTTGTCTAATTTAATTTGAAAAAAGCCTCTTTGATGCCTGTCAGTGACACTGAACATGTGATTAGTCCCGTCCCCCGTGGAGCTTCAGCAGGCTGTGCAGACGCTGCTGCTGAATCCACAGTTTTATTGTTTAATCACAGTGTCGGGAGCTACAGCGGAAGTCGTCATCCCCACGTCCTCCTGTGAGCGTGAACAGAGTTTATTTGAGGAACAGGCACTTTAAACGTTCTTATTTAGTTCCTTCAGTTGGAGCGCCTCCCGCAGGAGCTGAAGCTCTCTGTGGATCTGCAGCTGCTCACAGTCTGAATCTGACCGGCCGGAGGGCACAGGGGGCCGGGCGGAGGGCACGGGGGGCAGGGGAGGCCGGGCGGAGGGCACAGGGGGCACAGGGGGCCGGGCGGAGGGCACAGGGGGCCGGGCGGAGGGCACGGGGGGCCGGGCGGAGGGCAGGTGGGGCACGGGGGGCCTGGCGGAGGGCAGGTGGGGCACGGGGGGCCTGGCGGAGGGTAGGTGGGGCACAGGGGGCCGGGCGGAGGGCACGGGGGGCAGGGCAGGCCGGGCGGAGGGCGGGGGGGGCCGGGCGGAGGGCAGGGGAGGCAGGGCAGGCCGGGTGGAGGGCACAGGGGGCCGGGCGGAGGGCGGGGGAGGCAGGGCGGCAGGCGGGGGAGGCGGGGGCAGAGGGGTGTCCTGGGTCTGCCCGCTCACTGGGGTGGGGGTCGTGGTCTTCTCAAGGATGGTTGTGGAGGTGGAGCTGGTTGGTGCGACAGGCGTTGGGTTGGTCAGTGCTGAAGTGAGTGGTGCACTTGGCAGAGCGGGCAGTGGGTGGGTCAGTGGGTGGGTCAGCGGGTGGGTCAGCGGGTGGATCAGCGGGTGGGTCAGGGGGTGGATCAGGGGGTGGATCAGGGGATGGATCAGCAGGTTGGTCAGTGGGTGGATCAGGGGGTGGGTCAGCGGGTGGGTCAGCGGGTGGGTCAGTAGGTTGGTGTTTGGGGTGAGTCTGAGCTGTTTCCGCGCCCCCACCCTCTTGTCCGCGCCCCCCGGTTTGGGCCTCCTCTTGTGGGTGCAGTGGCGGAACAGAGCGGCGGGCGAGCAGCACGGGCACCGGGTGCGTTTGCGGGTGCGTCCGACCCGGCTCGGTGCCGCCTCCACCTGGGGGCAGCCCGGGGAATGGGGCAGGAAGTCGTCATCATCTTCGATTGGTTGGGTGTATAGCAGGGGCGGGGCCAGAGAGGCGGAGCTCCTCCCTTTGTCGAGGCGGAAGAGGCGAGGAAGTCTGACCTGCACCTCGGAGGTTATTCCAAACATCTGCCTCAGCCTGAGGTCCTCAGCAGAAAAACTGGGCCTCTACAACACAACAGTTCACTTATTAGTTCAAGTCCTAAAACGTCCTGACGACGCTCACGTCTCCAGGCTGAATAATGCAGCCACTTTCTGAAACTATTGTGAACAAATTCAAAACACAAAGAGCTTCATCCTCCAGGCTGTTAGGATGATGAACTCTCTCCTCTCTCTACCCACCAGGCTGTTAGGATGATGAACTCTCTCCTCTCTCTAACCACCAGGCTGTTAGGATGATGAACTCTCTCCTCTCTCTAACCACCAGGCTGTTAGGATGATGAACTCTCTCCTCTCTCTAACCACCAGGCTGTTAGGATGATGAACTCTCTCCTCTCTCTAACCACCAGGCTGTTAGGATGATGAACTCTCTCCTCTCTCTAACCACCAGGCTGTTAGGATGATGAACTCTCTCCTCTCTACCCACCAGGCTGTTAGGATGATGAACTCTCTCCTCTCTCTACCCACCAGGCTGTTAGGATGATGAACTCTCTCCTCTCTCTAACCACCAGGCTGTTAGGATGATGAACTCTCTCCTCTCTCTACCCACCAGGCTGTTAGGATGATGAACTCTCTCCTCTCTCTAACCACCAGGCTGTTAGGATGATGAACTCTCTCCTCTCTCTAACCACCAGGCTGTTAGGATGATGAACTCTCTCCTCTCTCCAGGCCGTTTGCCTAAAGAAAAACCTCAGACTTTTCTTTTAAGTTTATTTATATTATTATAATTTAGCTTTAACTGAAAATGAGAAATGTAATTTCATTTTTTTCACAGGTTCATATGAAAATTTGACAATAAACTTTTTGAATCTTTTGAAAAAAACATGTTCCGTTTTGTTTCTGCGGACAGAGAAATGAACCCGTGTTTATTTCATGTTCACGTGTAACAGACGTGGACTGAGTGAGCGTGACGTCACCCACAGCGTTCAGCTCCAGTCAAACGAAGCTCATCGAGGCTGCGGTTACGGGACGGATTGGGGGCCAAGTTCACGTTCAGAATTCCGACCGTGAAAATCAAAGCGGCGAAGAGCCGATCGGGAGCGACGCTGCCGAGGGCGACAGCTCTTATGCCGGAATACTGCTTTAACCGGGCAGAAAGAAGGAAACTGATTTGTCTGTTATTAATGTTCAGATCTTGATTTATGGACAAAATAGAGAAATAAAAGCCTCACGGTTACATACAGCGGGTTAATCCGAACATTTTAAGGCCAAAATAGTGATTCTGGCAGCAGCAGTTCCAGAGAGAGGCCATGATTTTCAATAGAAAGTCGACGCTCACTTCACTTCCCTTACACCAGTCTGTGTCTGTATAGTTTATAGTTTTATCAGACACATATGGTACATAGGGTAAAACTATTTTTATATTTGATTTTATGTAAATATCTAATGGTTTTTCGCGGTTGTGGAGTGAGCCGATCTCATTCGTTTATTGGTGCAGACTGTGAAAAAGCAGCTCATTCTGGACCTGTGGGTAACAAAACTCCCCTAAAGACGTGAGAAAAGAGGATGTGGTGAGATTATAATGAGCAGCATTCCGAGTCCTCCGTTCTTTGTTTGTTAGCATCTCTCCAGACGCTCTTCCCACTGACTCCCGTGATAATACACCGCACAGAGCCACATACATGATCGAAATGTTTTATTTTACAGAGGCTGTGGTAAAACGTCTTCCCCCTAAAGTTTTCCACATTTTCACTGCCACGTTTCTCCTCGTGCAAAATGTTTTAATTACAGTAAATACATTTGTTCTGCTTATTCCAAGATCTGACAAGTCTAACTATTTTTTACCAGAAATATTGACACACGTGGATCAGCCAAAACACGTTTCTGAAGAGCCTCACAGACATTATCCCTCCACCCTCTAAACTGAGTAATAATTACCCGCATGTTTCTCGCATGTCTCCTCGCTTTGGGGATGGAGTCTTTCTTCAGGTACCGGTGTTTGTCGCTGGACGGGGTGAAGTCGTCCTCGTCGAAGTGCTCGCTGCAGACGCGATAGTCCCTGAGGCGCAGAGTCTCCACAGATGTGTCCGCATCCAGCTGCAGCACCAGCAGCCACAGCCTCAGAGTGTCACTGTCAGCGCGTCTCAGGGGCAGACGGTGGAAACTCAGACATTTGTAGCGGCGCATTTTGTTGCCGCAATACGGAAAAATGCATTCCCGAACCATTTTCTTTCACCACCTTTCAGTTCCCCTTCGCAGTCTGGAGTCGGTCCTCACTTGTTGCTGGTGGAGGCTGTGGCCGCTCCCGCCGCTGGAGGATCTCCTCCTTTAACAATGAACTCACGCGTGATTTAGACCGTAAAGCTCCAGAGCTCTGCCCGGAGCCCGCAGACCGTGTGACAAACCCATGGATGTATAATAAGAGCTGGATAAGCTCCTCTGCCCGTGACCGCAGACAGACGTGTGGCCGAGCGAGGAACTGCAGCTGCAGCCCAGGAATTAAATCTCCCATAGAAGCACAATGTATTTTTGGAGAAATCAAACTGCCCGTGTTCGGCTGACAGGGCGTCCACAGCTTTCATCATGATCGGATTTTGTAGGGATTCTTCCGTATTTTTACAATATGAACTTTACATTTTTTTAATCGTCAAAGTGCCTAAAAATCAGCTTTGTAAGAGTTAGCCTAGCCCCGCGCTAGCCTCGCTCTAGCAGCTCACGCTCTGATTGGTCAGAACTGCGTTTCCGACGTCACAGCCCAACAATCTTGGGCTGTGACGTCACACGTTGGGCTGCAAACATGGAAGTAAATGCGGAAATGAAAATCTTTTTTTTTTGCGATCATGCGCCAATGAGCACAGGCTATTGAAAATAATAGGGCGCCATCTTGGATTCATCTTCCAGATTTTATTATAGAGTCTATGGACAAACCGTGTCTGGCCTGTGTACTCTTGTCCCGCTATTGGTCTCTGACTTTTACGTCCAGCGTTCGGTCACGTGACCGCGAGCAACCAATCAGCGCGTTATATCAGCGCAAACCCCGGAAGCGCGGTAGACACAACAAAACAAATGTTAGCTACAGGTTTGTGTTTAACTTCGTTTCAACTTATTTCGCAATGACAAGTTGCCAAACTTATCGTATTAAATGTCAACCCATAGGAGCCGACTACCGCCGCCCACGCGCTTCACGCGAGCCGCTGCGTTTGATGAAATATGCGGAATTGCTAAGCCCAGTCTTTAGCATTAGCATCTTCTATTTGTTTGTATGGGTTAGCTTAGTTTAGCCGTTCCCATTGTTTTCTATGGATCCGGTTAGCATCACTTTTATGCCAACTTTTTACGTTATTCTTTTCTATGTTATGGTCCAATTGAAACGTAATCCCATTGAAACGAATACTTATATTGTCCCATGTTGTCCAATTATTTATTATTCACTTTGTGGTGTTTTTTAACTAAACATTGTGTCTTATTTACCTTATTGAAATGCCCTAAGCACTTTAAATACTAAGCTGCTCTGCTATATTAAATATGTTATCCCCATGCACTTTAATTCAAAGGAAGCTATTTAATTAATAATTTTATGCTTGTCTGATTAATTAATTGAACATTTCTAGTATACTGTATATATATAGTATTTATATATTTATAACACAACTAGTATTATTTAATGACATTTATATTCTGAATTACACATTATTACATTGCGGGCTCCTGTTCTTTGCACAGACCAGGCCTTGATGGCGAGCTAAGATGAGACTTCTAGCCCACTGAAACAACCGGATATTCGACTCCGCTCAGGAGATTCCAACCAAGAACTGACTCCTTCCATTCCAACCGCAGAGACACGTCTACCGAAAGGTCTCATTGGATCCAAGTGCACAAGTGCCGGTCAGGTCTGTCACTGTCTACTGAACACTGCGTCAGACGTCAGCACTGTGCCTGTCTCATTTTATAACGGAGTGTTGGAGACACTTTTTTAAATCTTCCTCCAGTCTTTGTATTTGCAGAGGTGCTGGTGCTGGACTAGTGCAGGTCAATGGCCACAGTCGTCCTGCCACTAAAAACAGTCTGACCCACTCCACAGACCCGAGGAAAAACTATTACAACTCCAGACTGTCCATGTGAACGTCTGTGTCACAGAATCATGTCTGAAATCAAACTAACCTTGCGTCACCTGAATCGTCGCATGTTGAGGGACTATTTTCATATATCAGTCGCCGCTGCCGAGCTTCTATCAAGAAGTACAACTCACTGCTGCTGCTCAGACAGAAATCAAATGCAACGGTTGGCCCGCGACCCCACTCACAGTCAGAATGTTTGTTTTTCTAGGTAATTCTGAGCTATAAAACCACCTGTATTTGAATAAATGTAAAGTAGAAGAAGTTTAATGTCGCACTGTGGAACATTCCTGGCAGAGAAACATCTCCAAAATAATATACATCAAAATACATAAATGAAAAAAACAATATACACATAATTAAAATAAATACATAACATGAAAACAATATACATAAAACTAAGTGTTTTGAAGGGTCACAGTGGAAGGGACAGACCTGTAAACACAAAGGCACCAGTAGAAGCTCTATTCACGCTGACGTCACAAAACCAGAAGCAGTGTGGTGATGATACAGAATTAATATTGTGGGCTGCTGCATCGATATATCGTCAAGAGTATTTTTAGATATATTTTACTGAATGATTTTGTGTATGAGCTCCAATCATGTTGACATTTTCACTGTTTTGACGAATAAAATTAGTGCTTTTCATAAAATTAAGTGTTTTTCACTTGGACAAACTTAATGGGCTTAGTGGACTTTTAGTATCACAGCCTCATTAGTATGATTTAGCCTTTTTTTACACCGAATGGTACTGAATGGAAAGCTCACTGTATCAAAAAGACTATCGTATTGTATTTATCGCATTGGAAACTTAAAATGACTACTTACTTTGGGCAAATGTCCCAGTTGTTTTCCTCTAGAGGTTGCATTGTATTTCTTCTTTTTTTTCCTTTTCTGAATTGCCTGTTAATTTGTGTGTTATAATTTCAAAAACATTTTATTAAAAAGCCTCTTTGATGCCCGTCATTGACACTGAAGATGCGATTAGTCCTGTCCCCCGTGGAGCTTTGGCAGGGTGTGAAGAGGCTGTTTTATCACGTGTCGGGAACTACACCGGAACTCGTCATCCGCAAATTTCCAAACGTCTTCCTGTTTTGTGACGTAAACATGGATAGAGTTTATTTTAGAAACAGGCACTTTAAACGTTCTTCTTCTTTAGTTCCTCCAGCGCCGCTTCTTTCAGTCGGAGCGCCTCCCGCAGGAGCTGAATCTCTCTGTGGATCTGCTGCTCCTCACAGTCCGGGTCTGCCTGGGTGGCGTGCAGGGGAGGCCGGGGCAGGGGAGGCCGGGGCAGGAGGGGCAGGGGCAGAGGGGTGTCCTGGGTCTGCCCCATCACTGGGGCGGGGGTCGTGGTGATCTCAAGGATGGCATTGGTAGTGGAGCTGGTTGGTGCTGCAGGTGGAGGGTTGGTCAGTGCTGAGGTGCCTGGAGCATTTGGCAGAGCGGGCAGCGGGTGGGTCAGTGGGTGGGTCAGCAGGTTGGTCAGTGGGTGGGTCAGCGGGTGGGTCAGCGGGTGGGTCAGTAGGTTGGTGTTTGGGGTGAGTCTGAGCTGTTTCCGCGCCCCCTCCCTCCTGTCCGCGCCCCCTGGTTTGGGCCTCCTCTTGTGGGCGCGGTGGCGGAACAGAGCGGCGGGCGAGCAGCACGGGCACCGGGTGCGTTTGCGGGTGCGTCCGACCCGGCTCGGTGCCGCCTCCACCTGGGGGCAGCCCGGGGAATGGGGCGGGTCAGCGTCGCACAGGAAGTCCTCCTCGATTGGTTGGGTATAGTCCAGGGGCGGGGCCAGAGAGGCGGAGCTCCTCCCTTTGTCGAGGCGAGGAAGTCTGACCTGCACCTCGGAGGTTATTCCAAACATCTGCCTCAGCCTGAGGTCCTCAGCAGAAGAACTGGACTTCTGCAACACAACAGTTCACTTATTAGTTCAAGTCCTAAAACATCCTGACGACGCTCATGTCTCTGGGCTGAATATTGCAGCCAGTTTCCACAGGGCGTCGGGCCTATTGCTTTTGCAACGATGAATGCATGAGCGAAGTGTCCCTCGATCGCCCCCTGCATGAACAGCAGTGTCCAAATGAAGACCTGGGACATGCATCTTCCTAAAACGTCATCGTCAATTCATACAATAGTATCGTGAAGCGCTCCTGTCCCCAAACACACTCCTGACATCAGATTTATAACCGCTAAAATGAATGGAAATCAAAGGGAGTCAACGGGCGACCCTGACGAGATGGTGAATTCTAATTCTCACTTTCAAAAAAGGTATAATATGCTGTTCCCATGTTAAAGGAAATATTGTTTTTTCTAAAAAATATTATAATTTATTCTTCGCCTCTTTGAGCTCTAATTTGACCCCCTGAACACACTCAAAAACTCCCCAAATTTTGCCCCAAATTCAGAAGTGGTGAAAAATTGGATAAAATGTATGTTGCGAGCACAGGGTTAAAAACGGCAACACCTACAAAAGTCAAAATACACTGCGCCTGTGGGAGACGTCCCGACGTAAAGTTTCTCGTAGAGCCACAAAATGTGAATCACATTCGTCATGTGAAGGCAAACAGAAAATATTATGACCACGTCCCCTGACAAAGCAGAATTGCTGATCTCACTGGGTGACCTCACTCAGGGGGATATGAGCCTCTGGGCTGGAAACCCTTTTGTGTACTGTGGTGCAAAGCAAGAAAAATGATCTGACAAAGATTCAAAAATTAACAAAAGGCTTTTGGACATCGGTGATCTGAGTGCGCGATGCATTTTTTTCACTTTTATATCACTGTTTCTTGCATTTACATCTCTACAAGAACTTTGGTGTGTTTTCTGTTTCATTTTATGTCACATGAGCACCACACAGTTTCACAACCAAGAAACACTTATTCAGAAGAGCTAAAAAAAACCGAAACAGTGATGAGTACCTGTGTGTGGCGCCCCCTGAGTCCCGGCTTTTCTCTGGGCTGAGCTGAGGAGCTGAGGTCCTTGGGTCCTGGTCGTGCCTCCTCGCCTCCTCCCTCCTCAGACCTGGAGCCCGTCTGAGCCTCGTCTCCGCCGCGAGCCCGAGTATCTGCTGCTGCTTCTTCACCAGCGTCTTCGTCATCTCCACAGAGGTCGATCCGTTCGACCGCTCCTCCCGTCTGTACCTCCCGCTTCTCCACCCGGAAAAACACCCTGTCATCCCACATCAGCACCGAGCATTCCGCGGAAGTCTTTTTCGCTCCGACCTCCTTCACTTCGCCGCCGATGCCCGACGTCTTTAGTGACGCTCGAGAGGAGGACGAGGAAGAGTTGGCTCCGTTTTCTTCTATCACCCATGTGTTCGGGCTGTTGGGTCTTTGGGACCAGCGCAGGACGAGCTGACGCGTTTGCTTCTGGGACGTGGGCGCGGCGTTGGCGTGGGCAGAGTTTGTGACTTTTGTAAAACTTCGGATTGCGTTCACCTCCTCCAGCCGTGGAGCGAGAGGGCTGAGGCTTCCGTTTGGCTCGTCGTCGCCTTCATTTGGGAATCCGATGGTTATTTTGGGAGATTTGTCCACAGGAACAGCCGGCGCTCCTTTGTCGCGGGGCGGAGCGGGCACTCGTATGATGCAGGTGCCCAGAGCGGGTGAGCTGGGGCGTGTTGGGGAGCTGCAGAGCGGGTCAGACGGTTGGAGTCGGGGTTTAGAGTGGCCGTGGTTCAGAAGTCTCTTGGGTTTGACCACGTGGACGGAGGAGGTGACCACGGTCTGGGTCTGGATGGACTTTCCGGGAACCATCTTCAGGACTCGCCTCTGTCCTGAAGGCTTCACCTGGTAGAAGAGCTTGGCCCCGCTGCAGACACATGGGTGAGAGAAAACACGTAAAACCCTCTGTTTTAGGCATCTGAACTTTACATACGCAGATTTTAACGCTCCGGAGTGAAGTAAAAGTAAAAAAACACCCATTAATTTTACTTCACTACAGAGCTGAGCGTGGGCTTTTTTATTTTTCATCAATTCAATGTATTTTTTCCACAATTTTAAATTCTAATCCACAATCGGCACAGGCTTATACGTATATGTAAATCTGAATATGTTTTTGACATATGTTATGTTTGTCAATATGTGGTAACGGACTCAGCTTTTGGTTAAAGTGCAACAAAAAGACAATTCATTCATAAATAATAATAATGATACTAATAAACACAAAATGAACAAAACAAAACAAAAACTAATTAAAATAAGTGAGAAAAATACTGAAATAAAATGTTTTATAAATAAAGTAGAAAGTAAAGGGTTCTGTCTTTCCCATTTTCCTTTAGATTAATTAGATTATTTTATGTTATATTTAATTAATTAATTTAATTGCTCCTATATGGGTGTCTGTACTTTCTACTCTACTACATTTTTGACGCGTTGAAAAGCCGATCTGGCCAAGATTTTAAAACTTCTATCAGGTTCTTCATCTTGTTTTCAGATTTATTCTCGAATTACTCGTTCTGAGATTCATCCCAGTCCAGAGGGAGTTTATTTTAAATGTTCTTGCTGCGTGGACAGATCATGTCACTACTTTTAAGTCATTTTCTGATAGATTTAAGTGTTTAGATTTTACATTTTGGACAAGTTTTGTAGCAGAGTGTGTGATGGGTCAGACCTGCTCCGTGTGTCCGTGTCCATGATGTTTCCCCGCGGGCCCAGATGCAGCTCAGCGGGCACAGGGCGCACGGGTCCCGGGCACAGGGCGCACGGGTCCCGGGCACAGGGCGCACGGGTCCCGGGTACAGTTCAGCGGGCACAGGGCGCACGGGTCCCGGGCACAGGGCGCACGGGTCCCGGACACAGGGCGCACGGGTCCCGGGCACAGGGCGCACGGGTCCCGGGTACAGTTCAGCGGGCACAGGGCGCACGGGTCCCGGACACAGTTCAGCGGGCACAGGGCGCACGGGTCCCGGACACTGCGCACACATGGTTCCGCATCGCGCTGCTTTTTGCGGTGTTTTTTGCGTTAGTTTGACTTGTTTCTGGGTCTGACGCTGCAGTTTGAAGCAGGTGGTCCTTTTGTTTTGGTCCGTTCTTCTTCTGGTGGAGTTTTATTGGCCAAACAACTAAAGGCGCATTACCGCCACCCACTGATCAGGAGTGTGAACTGAAATGCGACTTATTAATAAAAATATATTATTATTATTCATGCAAACTCTTATAACAGGGTGACCAGATTTTCAAAATTCAGAACTGGGACACACTCAGGTTGGTTGGGACGGTTCATGTAAATAAAACTGTAACATTGTCCATTCTTAACTCATTTGGATCAGTCTTAATCTGAGGGACTCATGTCGGTGCCATTTTTCAGTTAGTTTTCTATGTTTTATCTTAGCAAATGACAGTCTGTCCCCCTCTTTACTGTTGGCGGGTAATAAACAGGTCAAAAATAGGGACACCTGAGTATTTCTTGTGTAAAACTGGGACAAATCAGTGGTTTTGGGTAAATCCGCAGGGACACAGGGCTCAAAACTGGGACTGTCGCGGGTAAAACAGGGTCTGATCACCGTAGATGATAATGGGGAAAAAATGGGAAATCGTGTCCAATGTTTTTGTCATTAACAAAGTCAGTATTACAATAACTCTCAGTAAAAGTTATATTTGATTTGAACACGTTTACCTCGTATCCGGGGACACAGATCGGCCAAGTTTATCACATTTAAAATATAAACGCTGCAGTTCTTTGTAATTGTGGAGTTGTGAGGATCCCGCCTACGAGCGCCTGTTACGGGTTCAGCTCGTGCATGTGACCCACGGACTGGAGAAAGAGGCGTTCTGAGTGAGCTTGACGTCGCCCGCAGCGCTCAGCTCCAGTCAAATGAAGCTCATCGAGGCCGGCAGTTATGGGAGCGAATGCGGAGCCGAACAAAATAGTGAAATCAAAACCCCGGGGTCGTGCAGAGCGGGTTAATACGGACATTTTAAGGCCAAAATGACGAGAGAGAGAGAAGGGTTTCGGTTTTCAGAGTGGAGAGGTGAGCGTGCTCAGTTCGGGCCTGAAACTCGGCGGCGGTTCTTGCGTTCGCCGGGGGCCGTTTTTACGCGTCGGCTCTGGTTTGGTTTGAGTGGCAGATCGGAAGAGGTCTGGAGGATTACGTGTGATTTACAGACGCTGTTTGATGTGGTCTGAGCTGCTGCACCTGCTGCACATTCACCAGGAACAGGAAGTGCCCAGGTTTAAATAAAGGGAATAAAAGGGCGAGTTTAAACACACAAACACTATAGAAACACACACACACACACACTCTCTCTTTCTCTGTCACACACACACACACACACTCTCTTTCTCTGTCACACACACACACACACACTCTCTCTCTCTCTCTCTCTCACAGACACACGCACACACACACACACACTATAGAAACACACACACACACACACACACATAGAAATACACTTTCCCACACACACTCACTTTCACACTCTCACATAAACACACACACCCTCTCTCTCTCTCTCTCTCTCTCTCTCTCTCTCTCTGTCACACACACACACACACACACACACACCCTCCCTCTCCCTCTCTCTCTCTCTCTCTCTGAAAGAGGAAATCACTCGTGCTGAAGTTCATTGTAGTTTCAGACTTCCTCAAACGCCTCTCAGCTCGTGACAACTCCGGCCAGCTCCTGTGAACTCCTGTCAGCTCCTGTCAGCTCCTGCCAGCTCCTGCCAGCTCCTGCCAGCTCCTGTCAGCTCCTGTCAACTCCTGCCAGCTCCTGTCAGCTCCTGTCAGCTCCTGCCAGCTCCTGCCAGCTCCTGTCAGCTCCTGTCAGCTCCTGTCAGCTCCTGTCAGCTCCTGCCAGCTCCTGCCAGCTCCTGTCAGCTCCTGTCTACTCCGGTCAGCTCCTGTCAGCTCCTGTCAGCTCCTGTCAGCTCCTGTCAACTCCTGCCTGCTCCTGTCAGCTCCTGTCAGCTCCTGTCAGCTCCTGTCTGCACAGAGCCATGAGGAGCCCCGGCGTCTGTGTGTGAGGAGCCCACGGGGCCACATGGAGGTGAGAGACACGCAGTACTACAGCAGTACTACAACAATACTACGACATTACTACAGCAGTACTACAACAGTACTACGACATTACTACAACAGTACTACGACAGTACTACAGCAGTACTACAATAGTACTACGACAGTACTACGACATTACTACGACAGTACTACAGCAGTACTACAACAATACTACGACATTACTACAGCAGTACTACAACAGTACTACGACATTACTACAACAGTACTACGACAGTACTACAGCAGTACTACAATAGTACTACAGCAGTACTACAGCAGTACTATGACAGTACTACAACAGTACCACGACACGACAGTACTACGACATTACTACGACAGTACTACAGCAGTACTACAACAATACTACGACATTACTACAGCAGTACTACAACAGTACTACGACATTACTACAACAGTACTACAACAGTACTACGACATTACTACAACAGTACTACGACAGTACTACAGCAGTACTACAATAGTACTACAGCAGTACTACAGCAGTACTATGACAGTACTACAACAGTACCACAACAGTTCTATGACAGTACTTTGACAGTACTTTGACAGTACTTTGTGAGTATTACAGCAGTACTTTGACAGTACTTTGTGAGTACTACAGTAGTACTTTTGCATCTTTTGCAGCTGTGTTTTGCAGCTTTCACTTTATGACTCAGAGTCAGTTACAAACACCGGCTCAGTTTTCGTTTCACGTTCGTGTTTTTCTCACTTTCCTCCTGAATGTGACTCGGCTCTTTCTGACCCGTCTCCATGGCGACGGCCGAGGGACCGGATCAGCTCTAGGGTCACAGGTGCATCTGGTGTTGTCCCTTAAGGCTGCTGCATTTGTAAAGGCTGATCTGGAGGTTACTGACGCTGTGTCCTTGGGCAAGACACTTCAGCCCCTTCAGTTTGTCTGAATGTTTCTCTTGTACTTTTACTTTACTCTCTTTTGTTTACTCGAGTAACTTTCTAAAACAGAAGAGACGTAAAAGGGAAACTAAACTAAACAAAAGTCTCTCCCGGTCTTTTCTTTCTCCTCATCTCTGCCTTTTGGTTCCTGTGTTAATTCTATTAGTGCTTAAGTCCATTTCTGTCACTGTTACTGGAGTAAAAGTTAGTCTCACTCTGTCGTTTTCCCAAATACGATTTTACTCTTAATTAGATCACTACTTTGTACTTCTACTTGAATAATATTATTTTGAAGTAACATTACTCTTACTTAAGTACAATTTTGGGTACTCTACAATACTGCATATTACTCTAGAAAAGCTCTGAAACTAAAGCTTTATTATTTTTATTTAATTTTAATTTTGTATTTAGTTTTAATTTAATTTAATTGAGTTTAATTTAATTTAATTTAATTTAATTTAATTTTATTTTATTTTATTTTATTTTATTTATTTATTTTTATTTTATTTTAATTTATTTTATTTTATTTTATTTTATTTTATTTTATTTTATTTTATTTTATTTTATTTTATTTTATTTTATTTTATTTTATTGAATGTATTTCTTTTTCATTTGTGTTGAAGTGTGGAATGCTGTGAGCGTTGGTGTTGTGGTTGTGGAGCAGACGGACGGGTTTCCTCTTCTCTTCTCTTCTGGTCCGACAGGTCGAGCCGGACTCACCTGGGATTAAAGCCCCAGCACGGGACTTTACAGCTTCATATAATTTACATGTAAATATATATACATACAGTTTTAAAAGTTTAAAAAGTTTTACTTTTATTGCACAGACAAACATGAGTCTTTACAGTGAGCGAGCGGTGTTATTATATCATAATAAGAGTAAAAAAATATAAAAATATATAGAATAACACAGAGTAAAATAAATAAAAATGTGCAATAACAGAGTTAAAAAAATATTAAAAAAAATATTTAAAAATGTACAATAACAATTTTTTTTTAAATGTACAATAACACAGAAATATTTTTTAAATGTACCATAACAGAGTAAAAAAATTCTAAGAAATGTACAATAACAGAGTAAAAAAATATTACATTTTTTAATAACCTTCTAAGTAAGTAGCAATAAAAATAGCACGAGACTGGATTCAATAAGATATAAATGATATAAATGTTTGTGCAGTAAGTGAAAAACTATCATCTTATAAAATGGGACTTTTGTGAGAAAAAGAAAGTAAAATTTCATCATAAACCGGACGAAATGTGTGTCACAAATAAGAGAAAACACTCACTTCCTGTGTTGATGTGTTATGTAATTTTTTATCAGATTCTAATGTTGTTCCCTCATCTCAAACCTGCCTGAAGGTTTTAGACTCATCCACGCGTGTCTGAGGCATATAGGGATCTCTCCTGGGCCCTATTCAAACCCTCCGTACGGTCACACGACGATTCTCCGTAAATGTACAAAAAGAGAAAATAAAACCGCCCTGTGATGTGCAGGAGGTTCATTAGCGGGACACAAATACCCCTCTTTAATACCCTAGAGAAGTCAAATACCCCTCTTTAATACCCTAGAGAAGTCAAATAACCCTCTTTAATACCCCAGAGAAGTCAAAAAACCCTCTTTAATACCCTAGAGAAGTCAAATACCCCTCTTTAATACCCTAGAGAAGTCAAATACCCCGTTTAATACCCCAGAGAA
This sequence comes from Odontamblyopus rebecca, assembly GCA_030686955.1. Classification (NCBI taxonomy): domain Eukaryota; kingdom Metazoa; phylum Chordata; class Actinopteri; order Gobiiformes; family Gobiidae; genus Odontamblyopus; species Odontamblyopus rebecca. Next base: position 2,738,455 of record CM060654.1, on the reverse strand, counting down.
GTCAAAAAACCCTCTTTAATACCCCACAGAAATCAAATACCTGTCTTTAATGCCCCAGAAAAGTAAAAAAAAAACCTCTTTAATACCCCAGAGAAGTCAAATACCCCTCTTTAATACCCCAAAGAAAAAAAATACCCCGTTTAATACCCCAGAGAAGTAAAAAAACCCTCTTTAATACCCCACAGAAGTCAAATACCCCTCTTTAATACCCTAGAGAAGTCAAATACCCCGTTTAATACCCCAGAGAAGTCAAAAAACCCTCTTTAATACCCCACAGAAATCAAATACCTGTCTTTAATGCCCCAGAAAATTTAAAAAAACAACTCTTTAATACCCCAAAGAAGTCAAATACCCCGTTTAATACCCCAGAGAAGTGAAATACCCCTCTTTAATACCCCAAAGAAGTCAAATACCCCTCTTTAATACCCCAGAGAAGTCAAATACCCCTCTTTAATACCCCAGAGAAGTCAAAAAACCCTCTTTAATACCCCATAGAAGTCAAATACCTGTCTTTAATGCCCCAGAAAAGTTTAAAAAAAACCCTCTTTAATACCCCAAAGAAGTCAAATACCCCTCTTTAATACCCCAGAGAAGTCAAAAAACCCTCTTTAATACCCCACAGAGGTAAAAACCCTCTTTAATACCCCAGAGAAGTAAAAAAACCCTCTTTAATACCCCAGAGAAGTAAAAAAACCCTCTTTAATACCCCAGAGAAGTCAAATACCCCTCTTTAATACCCCACAGAAATCAAAAAACCCTCTTTAATACCCCATAGAAGTAAAATAACCCTCTTTAATACCCCACAGAAGTTTAAAAAAAACCCTCTTTAATACCCCAGAGAAGTCAAATACCCCTCTTTAATACCCCACAGAAATCAAAAAACCCTCTTTAATACCCCAGAGAAGTCAAAAACCCTCTTTAATACCCCATAGAAGTAAAAAAACCCTCTTTAATACCCCACAGAAGTCAAATACCCCGTTTAATACCCCAGAGAAGTCAAATACCCCTCTTTAATACCCCACAGAAGTCAAATACCCCGTTTAATACCCTAGAGAAGTCAAATACCCCTCTTTAATACCCTAGAGAAGTCAAATAACCCTCTTTAATACCCCAGAGAAGTCAAAAAACCCTCTTTAATACCCCAGAGAAGTCAAAAAACCCTCTTTAATACCCCAGAGAAGTAAAAAAAAACCTCTTTAATACCCCAGAGAAGTAAAAAAAACCCTCTTTAATACCCCAGAGAAGTCAAAAAACCCTCTTTAATACCCCAGAGAAGTAAAAAAACCCTCTTTAATACCCCAGAGAAGTAAAAAACCCTCTTTAATACCCCAGAGAAGTAAAAAAAACCCTCTTTAATACCCCAGAGAAGTCAAAAAACCCTCTTTAATACCCCAGAGAAGTAAAAAAACCCTCTTTAATACCCCAGAGAAGTAAAAAAACCCTCTTTAATACCCCAGAGAAGTCAAATACCCCTCTTTAATACCCCAGAGACGTCAAATACCTGTCTTTAATGCCCCAGAAAAGTAAAAAAACCCTCTTTAATACCCCAGAGAAGTCAAATACCCCGTTTAATACCCCAGAGAAGTCAAAAAACCCTCTTTAATACCCCAGAGAAGTCAAATACCCCGTTTAATACCCCAGAGAAGTCAAAAAACCCTCTTTAATACCCCAGAGAAGTCAAATACCCCGTTTAATACCCCAGAGAAGTCAAAAAAACCTCTTTAATACCCCAAAGAAGTCAAAAAACCCTCTTTAATACCCCACAGAAGTCAAATACCCCGTTTAATACCCCAGAGAAGTCAAATACCCCTCTTTAATACCCCACAGAAGTCAAATACCTCGTTTAATACCCCAGAGAAATCAAATACCCCTCTCAGGTTGTTCTGGTTGTTATTCACCTGGTTGTAAAAATACATTTGCACTGATATGATCCTGTTTCCTGCTCCGTGACATCGTAAAACAGGAATCCAACAGTAAAAGTATTGACCACCGAGGCTGAGGAGTGGCGCCAGATTAGATAAGAGAGTCCAGACGCCTCGGACGCCTCAGGGCTCTCCGCTCCACAGACCTGAGCCGGGCCTGAGGGCGGGTGGTGCATAATTCTGCCTCTTGCTCTGTTTGCTTCTTATTTTATTATTACCATTTACGTTTTCATCAGTCAGTCCGTCAGACTTCATTTGGAGAGTGTTTTACGGCCCTCGATGTGACCAAAGGGCTTTCCAATAAAACCACCACCATAAAAAACACTCAAAACATAAAACAGTGAAATAAAAAGTGCCTCTGCCGCCCTGAGTGTGACGTCTGAACAGAAGAGTTTTGAGTAGAGCCGTAGAACTCGAGGTCTTGGTCTTGAGATCGGCCTCGAGTTTGTTTTTTTTGGAATCTTGGTTTCCTCTCGGACTTGACCGTGTTTGGACTCAGTCTTGTCTTGGTCTTGTCTCGGTCTTGTCTCGGTCTTGTCTCGGTCTTGTCTCGGTCTTGACTCGGTCTTGTCTCGGTCTTGACTCGGTCTTGTCTCGGTCTTGACTCGGTCTTGTCTCGGTCTTGTCTCGGTCTTGACTCGGTCTTGTCTCGGTCTTGTCTCGGTCTTGTCTCGGTCTTGTCTCGGTCTTGTCTCGGTCTTGTCTCGGTCTTGTCTCGGTCTTGACTCGGTCTTGTCTCGGTCTTGTCTCGGTCTTGTCTCGGTCTTGTCTCGGTCTTGTCTCGGTCTTGTCTCGGTCTTGACTCGGTCTTGACTCGGTCTTGTCTCGGTCTTGTCTCGGTCTTGTCTCGGTCTTGTCTCGGTCTTGTCTCGGTCTTGACTCGGTCTTGTCTCGGTCTTGACTCGGTCTTGTCTCGGTCTTGACTCGGTCTTGTCTCGGTCTTGACTCGGTCTTGTCTCGGTCTTGTCTCGGTCTTGTCTCGGTCTTGACTCGGTCTTGTCTCGGTCTCGTCTCGGTCTCGTCTCGGTCTCGTCTCGGTCTCGTCTCGGTCTCGTCTCGGTCTCGTCTCGGTCTCGTCTCGGTCTTGACTCGGTCTTGTCTCGGTCTTGACTCGGTCTTGTCTCGGTCTTGTCTCGGTCTTGTCTCGGTCTTGACTCGGTCTTGTCTCGGTCTTGTCTCGGTCTTGTCTCGGTCTCGTCTCGGTCTCGTCTCGGTCTCGTCTCGGTCTCGTCTCGGTCTCGTCTCGGTCTCGTCTCGGTCTTGTCTCGGTCTCGTCTCGGTCTTGTCTCGGTCTTGACTCGGTCTTGTCTCGGTCTTGTCTCGGTCTCGTCTCGGTCTTGTCTCGGTCTTGTCTCGGTCTTGTCTCGGTCTTGTCTCGGTCTCGTCTCGGTCTCGTCTCGGTCTCGTCTCGGTCTCGTCTCGGTCTCGTCTCGGTCTTGTCTCGGTCTTGTCTCACGTCTCAGAACGAGTCAGGAGAGAATACATTTCAAAATAAGATGAAGAACCTGATAGAAGTTTGAAAATCTTGGCCGGATCAGAGACATTTGCAGTGTTTGGTTTTTGTACTTCCATCAGCTGTAATTACAATAAAACTCTGTCTTTGTTCAGCCTCATCGTCATTTCGGAACAGAAAGTTTTCCAGTGTTTGTCTGACCTCCTTCTGTCCTTTTGTTTCACAGAAAATGGAGCCACTGTCTCCAAACTCCCGGAGAAGTTTCAGTTTCTCTTCTCTGCGAATCAAAAGTAAAACTGACGATCCTCAAACACACACAGACACACACACACACACAGACACACACACACAGACACACACACACAGACACACACACACACAGACAGAGACACACACACACACAAACACACACAAACACACCCACAGACACACACACACACACAGACACACACACACTCACACACACACAAACACACACACACACACACTGTAACTGTCTGACCTGTAATCCCACCTCTGTCCACAGGGAGGCACCACAGTCAGGACGAGAGCTTCTCCCGGCGTAGGGGGGTGTGGTCTTTCTCCTCTGTGCCGAACCGCTCCAGGAAAGGTACAAATACACTGTTCGATCCCATAAACACAAACCATTTTTACAAAAAAATATTTTTAAAGTTTGTGTCATGTGGCGCCCCCCTCTGGTGGTGAATGGTTATGGCCCCTGGGCACCGTCCCACTGGCCCATACGGAGAATCCGGCCCTGCTCCTGAGCTGCAGGTTGGAGACCCCCGGCCTACAGGAAGTGCTCCACTGTGTTTTTAAACTCCACCGTCACTAGAGTCACTTGGATCATTTGACCTCTGGAACTGTCACTGAGCTAAAGGGAAAAACGAGCTGCTGTCGCTTGAAAACTGCTGCTTCATGACATCAGAAGGTGCTTCATGACATCAGAAGGTGCTTCATGACATCAGAAGGTGCTTCATGACATCAGAAGGTGGAACAGAGCGTTTTGAGCCGACTCATAATGAAGTGTTACTCAGAAGAAGAGAAACGCCTTTTACTGTCACTATACTGAGACTAAAGAAGCACGAGGGATGCCCGAGACTGCAGCACTGCTTTAAATATTGCACTCACACAGTATCGATACTGCGCTCACACAGTATCGATACTGCGCTCACACAGTATCAATACTGCGCTCAGTCAAAATATTGCACTGTGATTAAATACTGAATATTGCACTCAGGATATTGTAAGTATTGCACTCAGGATATTGTAAGTATTGCACACAGCTGGATGAAGCAGAACTGGAGCCTCTGTTTTTAGCAGAAACGACATTAGAAAAGGACTTGAAGCTCACAGGAGTCCGGCTGTGATCCTGGAGCTTTAAAGTCAAACCACTGATTTTATGATTGCAGAATGTGGTCAAATGTATTTGTGTAACGATATCCGAGTGTCCCGATACGATACTGTCGGAGCTTGCGCTGCTTAGATAGCACGGGAGCCTTTTTAAATGCTCCCGGGGTGGGAGCTCAGTTTATCCTTCTGAGAATAATCCTATTGCTAATGTTTTATTGTTAACTTATTAGTCTTATTATAGGATTACCAGGGATGGAGTTTTTAGATTCTCGAAATACCTGTATGATAATTTAATTTGCCCTATGACCTCTTTTATCATGCCAAGTACTACGCCCTGTCCACCCTACGCTCACAATCTACTCACATAGGTCATTCGACAACATAAACCATGCTAATATTCTCACTGATAACTCTGATCTCTGTTACTTTTGGATCATATCCCCTTTTTTATATCCTGTACCTTTTATTATCACTGATTAAATTATTTTTAAATAACTTTGATTTCACCACTAATTACTCTAACCTTTTTTATTTTATATCATATTAAACTGATATTGATATTGCCACTTAATTAACCCTAATTGACACTGACAGCCACTTTAACAGAATGAGCCTTGCTGAGATTACCACCAACCTCTGACTTATATTTAATCTTTCTCAATTCTGAATCATACCTTAAATTAATACCAACAAACAATTCAATACTTAAACCATAATCAGAATAACTGACCTTATATTTAATCTTTCTCAATTCTGAATCATACCTTAAATTAATACCAACAAACAATTCAATACTTAAACCATAATCAGAATAACATCAACAATGATTCAAAGCTTAGACTACACAGTTAATCAGCATTAATATTGCTACACTTTCATGTAAATTCATACTCACACTGTCTCAGGTGTGACGACCACGAGGATGTGATGTGTGTGGCAGCTCTGGGTGTGAGGTCTCACCAGACAATGAACACAGATGAAATCAATTCAGGGAGCAAATACTCGTTTCAAGAAATATTTATTTCCCTTACACAAGATAAACATCTGGTCGTCTGAGAGGTCTTACCGATTTCTTAAGGTGTTCTAAAAGATGAAGTGAGAGTAAATGACCAAGTTTAGTTAAGAGATTTAGAACTTTTTACGAAGTTCCCAGCAAAACCTCAAGGTCCTCTGTCCACTACTAGGTTGCACCTAACCGTCAGGTTATTCAGACTAATTTAGGTTGTCCAGAAATGCAACTTTTCGTGAAAACACACTTCACCCAATAGAGCTCACCTCACCCCAAAAACCAAGGGCAATTACCTTACCGGGCACAATCACCTGTACATCAGTGGTACAAATGGCAAAAGGCCGAAGACTATTCTCAGACTCCAGCTTTTATTGAGCCCCGCGCCGGTAAACACCCACCGGATCTTTAGGCTCAACCAATTACAAATTAAACATCTTTCATGGCTTTACATCATTACAGTCTATCACAGGTCACATGTCACAAGTTTCAGGTGGTTTTCATCAACGGATTCAGTCTAGTCTTCATGCTGGTTTTCCCTTAAGTAAGGTTACTTTGTGGTTAACACCTCTGCTTGTCTTTAGCTTATGTCTGCAAAACTACAAAAGAGGTTCAAAAGTTCAATTACAATGTGCCTTATATAAAATCAGAAGATGAATAAAAATGAATAATAAAAAATGAATAAAACAATAAAATGAATAATGAATTTAATTCATTAGTAATAAAATGTACAATAAAATGAATTATCAATAAAATGAATGAACAATAAAATGAATTAACAATAAAATGAATTATCAATAAAATGAATTATCAATAAAATGAATGAACAATCAAATGAATTAACAATAAAATGAATTACATCATGAGATCTCACAATTATCATTTATGGAATCGAAACAGAAAAATATAAAACTCAAAATAAAATAACTTTTCCCTTTTAGTCATTCGTCAGAAAGAAAGAAATATAAAAATCTCATTCACACCTCATAACAGATACGATACGGTCTGAACCTCACAGTTCGATATTTATCACGATATCGTGGGAAAGTTCAGGATATCACGATATTGTACAGAAGAACAGACCGACTCTAAAACGCTTCAGTCGTTTGGTGAAACATTTACTGTCATTAGAGACGGAACGAAATCCAAATCTCTGGACCAGATTTACACCAGAGTTTCCTTTCTTTCTTTCTTTCTTTCTTTTGTTCTTTTTTCTTCATTCTTTCGTTCATTTCTTTCTTTAGTTTTCTCTTTCATTTTTTTCTTTTTTTCGTTCGTTCTTTCCTCCGTTCATTTGGGCGTTCTTTTTTTCTTTTGTCCTTTCATTCTTTCTTTCTCTCTTTCATTCTTTCTTGTTCGTTATCTTTCGTTCATTTGTTCTTTTTTTCATTCTTTCTTTTTTGTCCTTTCTTTCATTCTTTCTTTTATTCTTTTTGTTTGTTCTTTTGTTCATTCATTATTTTTCACTCATTTGTTATTTCTTTCTTTCGTTTCCTTCTTTCTTTTTGTCCTTTCTTTCTCTTTCATTTTTTTCTTTCTTTTCGTTCATTATTTCTTCCGTTCGTTCGTTTTGTTCTTTCGTTCTTTCTCTCGTGAAGGAAACGAAGATGTAAAAGTGCTCAGAACAGTTATTTCTTCATGTCGTCTGCACTGAAACGGAGCAAAGGATCATGGTCTATGTAGTTCCCCCTGTGTTTTTTACCTATTTCTGCATCAGAACTGTTCATTTAAGCAAAGACACTGGGGATTCGATGTATTTTGATGCTCCTGATGTTATTGTGACGCCTCTGACGATACGAGATCATTATATTTCAGTTATTGTCACCTCCCTGGTAGATTTGTGTCATAGTTTATATTAAAAGTGACTTCACCCTGTGCAGATGCTGTGTTTGAAGACGCCTCCCCTCCTCAGAGCCCCCTGGACAAAACCCGACCTGCCTCAGGTAAAACACACCGTCCACCACCAGAGCCTCTGACGGTGGGACATTTATGGGTTACCATGGCAACGCAACGCGCAGAACAGCAAATTTACAATAATTAAGGTTTTCTGTGTGTTCGGCTCGTTTTTAAGAAGATTTTCTGTATTTTACTGAAACAAATGACAGTTTCTGCCTCTGGTCAAAGGGCCTCCTGGGACATTTCCTGTATAATATTATAGACCTGATGTAGTCCTGGTGTAGTCTTGGTTTAGACCTGATGTAGTCCTGGTGTAGTCCTTGTTTAATTTTAGTTTAGTCCTGGATTAGACCTGGTTTAGTCCTGTTGTAGTCTTGGTTTAGACCTGATGTAGTCCTGGTTTAGACCTGATGTAGTCCTGGTTTAGACCTGATATAGTCCTGGTTTAGTCTTTGTTTGGTCCTGGATTACACCTGGTTTAGACCTGGTTTAGACTTGATGTAGTCCTGGTTTAGACCTGATGTAGTCCTAGTTTAGACCTGATGTAGTCCTGGTTTAGACCTGATATAATCCTAGTTTAGACCTGATGTAGTCCTGGTTTAGACCTGATATAGTCCTGGTTTAGACCTGATATAGTCCTGGTTTAGTCCTGGTTTAGACCTGGTTTAGTCCTGGTTTAGACCTGGTTTAGTCCTGGTTTAGACCTGGTTTAGTCCTGGTTTAGTCTCGGTTTAGACCCGGATTAGACCTGATGTAGTCCCAGTTTAGACCTGATGTAGTTCCAGTTTAGACCTGATGTAGTCCTAGTTTAGACCTGATGTAGTCCTAGTTTAGACCTGATGTAGTCCTGGTTTAGACCTGATGTAGTCCTGGTTTACACTACAAAAAAGGGTTTTTTAGCATAGTTAAAATAACTTGAATTAAGCAGATTCATCTTAAAAGATCAATTTTAAGATATTTTTACTTAATAAGATGAGATATCTTTACTTGTTTCAAGATATTCATCCTGATTTATCTTATCTAGATATTACAACTTATTCTAAGCACTTTTTATATTAAATCAAGCCAGGTTAAGCCTCTTTAACTTCCTTCTCAAACCAATAAGGTGAAAAATCTTGACATAAATACTGGAAACTAGTGTTTTCTGCTTAGAACAAGATTTGTATTTTGTCTTGTTTTAAGAAAACTTGGTAAGTGAAAATTTCTTACTGCACTGGCAGAAAATTTCACTTAAAATAGGGCATTTTTACCTCAAAATTGGTATTTTTTTCTTATTTTTTGATAGGCCTTTTTTGTAGTGTAGACCTGATGTAGTCCTGGATTAGACCTGATGTAGTCCTGGTTTAGACCTGATGTAGTCCTAGTTTAGACCTGATGTAGTCCTAGTTTAGACCTGATGTAGTCCTTGTTTAGACCTGATATAGTCCTGGTTTAGTCCTGGTTTGGATCAGTTTGGTCCTAAACAGGGACACTGGGATATTTCTTGTATCAAACTGGGACAAATCTCTGGTTTTGCATAAATCTTTGGTCCCGGGGACTCGGGGTCAGGACCGGGACTGTCCCGGGGACACGGGGTCCGGACCGGGACTGTCCCGGGGACTCGGGGACGTCTGGTCCCCCTGGTCCTGGGTCTTTCTGTGTGGAGTTTGCACGTTCTCCCTGTGTCTGTGTGTGTTTCCCTCTGTACCTGCTGCTGTGAGTCTTATTTTGGTCTTAAAATGTTCTTTTGAACTCGCTCGACGTGATCCTGGGGTTTTTATTTCACTATTTTGTCCGTAAATAACCTTTTTCACCCAGTCTGAAGTCCCCGCTGTAGATTTGAGGAACTTCTGGTTAATGTTTTTCTGTGGTAAATGTGTAACATGAAAAGATCTGAAGAATGACGATATATCAGCAATGCACAGAAACAACAGTCATACATTTCTATATTTATGTACTCTTAACTTCTCTATACCAGAGAAGCAGCTACTGGTTAATCTGACCACCTCATTGTGCCGTGGTTTAAATAACCTTCAGCTGTAAGTGTGAAAGGTCAAAAATAAAACAGAAAAACAGACTGTAAATAAATGAAAAACCCAAACGTGACCCCAAAAATTATAAATGTTTGTTATCTGCTGTTGTTCATTTGCCTGGAGCCGAACGCCGTCAGTTTGGCCTCGTCTTTACTCTGGTCTCTGTCGTTTGGAGCTGACAGAATCAGAGTTTCGTGTGTAACAGAAACCTCAGGATCAGATACCACCGGCTCACCACATGACCCTGTCCTCCTTCTCTACACACTACCCACAATGCACCGGTCTGTCAGCGAGAGGCGGGGCTGCTCCTGTGAGACGTGACCAAGAGGTTCATGTGATCGAAACGCTTTTGGAGAGTTTAAAGTTGAACTCGGGCCCGTTTGAAGCTAAAGTCCGTCGCTGGAGATGGTGGAATTCTGTCTGTGCAGTGATGGGGGCAAGTTCTGAACTAGTGTAGTGACGGGGGCAAGTTCTGAACTAGTGTAGTGATGGGGGCAAGTTCTGAACTAGTGCAGTGATGGGGGCAAGTTCTGAACTAGTGCAGTGATGGGGCAAGTTCTGAACTAGTGTAGTGATGGGGGCAAGTTCTGAACTAGTGTAGTGATGGGGGCAAGTTCTGAACTAGTGGAGTGATGGGGGCAAGTTCTGAACTAGTGTAGTGATGGGGGCAAGTTCTGAACTAGTGTAGTGATGGGGGCAAGTTCTGAACTAGTGTAGTGATGGGGGCAAGTTCTGAACTAGTGTAGTGATGGGGGCAAGTTCTGAACTAGTGCAGTGATGGGGGCAAGTTCTGAACTAGTGTAGTGATGGGGGCACGTTCTGAACTAGTGTAGTGATGGGGCAAGTTCTGAACTAGTGCAGTGATGGGGGCAAGTTCTGAACTAGTGTAGTGATGGGGGCAAGTTCTGAACTAGTGTAGTGATGGGGCAAGTTCTGAACTAGTGCAGTGATGGGGGCAAGTTCTGAACTAGTGTAGTGATGGGGGCAAGTTCTGAACTAGTGTAGTGATGGGGGCAAGTTCTGAACTAGTGTAGTGATGGGGCAAGTTCTGAACTAGTGCAGTGATGGGGGCAAGTTCTGAACTAGTGTAGTGATGGGGGCAAGTTCTGGACTAGTGTAGTGATGGGGGCAAGTTCTGAACTAGTGTAGTGATGGGGGCAAGTTCTGAACTAGTGCAGTGATGGGGGCAAGTTCTGAACTAGTGTAGTGATGGGGGCAAGTTTTGAACTAGTGTAGTGATGGGGGCAAGTTCTGAACTAGTGTAGTGATGGGGGCAAGTTCTGAACTAGTGCAGTGATGGGGGCAAGTTCTGAACTAGTGTAGTGATGGGGGCAAGTTTTGAACTAGTGTAGTGATGGGGGCAAGTTCTGAACTAGTGTAGTGATGGGGGCAAGTTCTGAACTAGTGTAGTGATGGGGGCAAGTTCTGAACTAGTGCAGTGATGGGGACAAGTTCTGAACTAGTGCAGTGACGGGGGCAAGTTCTGTCCTAGTGTCGTGCCGGGGGCAAGTTCTGAACTAGTGTAGTGACGGGGGCAAGTTCTGAACTAGTGCAGTGATGGGGGCAAGTTCTGAACTAGTGTAGTGATGGGGGCAAGTTCTGGACTAGTGTAGTGATGGGGGCAAGTTCTGGACTAGTGTAGTGATGGGGGCAAGTTCTGAACTAGTGTAGTGATGGGGCAAGTTCTGAACTAGTGCAGAGATGGGGGCAAGTTCTGAACTAGTGTAGTGATGGGGGCAAGTTCTGAACTAGTGTAGTGATGGGGGCAAGTTCTGAACTAGTGCAGTGATGGGGGCAAATTCTGAACTAGTGTAGTGATGGGGGCAAATTCTGAACTAGTGTAGTGATGGGGCCAAGTTCTGAACTAGTGTACATCTTATTAAGTAAAAAAATCTTAAAATTGGTCTTTTAAGACGAAAGCTCCTGCGTGTTTTTAAAGTTCAGACTCCAAACTTATTATGTCCGTGTTGGTCGTCAAAAACTCACAAAAAACACAAAATCACACAAACAACCTTTAACCAAATAAGATAAAGTGCAACGTAAGATGCAGAGGGAGTGACTCTGTTCCGTTATAGAGATTTCCTGTAGATATTGTATGTTTTAGTCACTTTTTTTTTGTTTTTGATCTGTTTTATTGTCTGGAAATGTTGTTGATCAGTTTCGCCACCAGGAGGCGGAAGTGAGCTGCAGGTTTCGACGCTCTGCTGGTGTTTTACTTTCGTTTTAATAAGACCAAGAGGTTCACATTAAAGTTAAGAGTCTGTTATTCCAGGGCTGATCGAGGCGGAGGTTTAAAGAGTTTAAAAAGCTTGTTAAAGTTGTGACGTAGATACGGGGGAGGCTGTATTTCTGCGCACGTGAATCTGAAGCTTCTGTGCGTCACCTTCAGCCTCGCTCTCTCTTTTTTCTTTTTTCTTTACATATTTACATGATGGAATGTACATAACTCTCGGCGGGAGATAACATTACATAACATGAACATTTTTGAACATTCACACCAAAAAATAAAGAAAAAGAGGAAAATTTACAGCAAGGCCATGTTGTCTTTATGCATTTTTCATTCCGCACTTTTCCTTTCTCTCTAATTTAATGTCCCATCTCTATTTTAAAAATTTACAGTGATTATTTATGTTTTGATTTGTAGGTTTGGTGATTTTAATGCATTTCTCTTCTGTAAAGCACTTTGAATTACTTTGGTACGAACTGCGCCTCTACATTTTTAAGATTCAAAACATAAATATTTGGAGACAGATTCAGATTCTTCTATTTTAAAGCGCTTGTTTGTCCTTGTTGGAGACCTTGAGCCTCTCACCTGCCCAAAGTCAGAGCGACTCCTCCGGCAGGACTAAACCAAACCCTGAACCCGCGCTGAACCCGCCCACAGACCCGCGGCGCGCGGAGCGGAGCGCGTCAGAGCGCAGGAGCCCACAGCGGAGCGCGGACACGGAGCGCAGACACGGAGCGCGGACACGGGCACACAGACGGTCCGGGACGGGTCTTCGGACCGGTGCGAGGAGGATGAGGCCCGGAGCCCAGAGTCTGCGGACGGATTCATCCCGAAACTCTCCCCGCGATGAGTAACGGCGTGACGTGGAGACGGAAGGGCCGCGTGGGCGACCTGAGGAACCGCTGGAGTGAGTGGGGTCTGTGTGGGGTCCGTGCGGGGGTCAGGGGCCGGACTCAGGGGCTGGACTCAGGTACTTTCCTGTGGCCTTTAGCGGCCTGTTTGCAGCGGAGGGTTTGTGCACCTTAAACACTCCGCCCCGCGCTCAATATGGCGCACCTCAGAGTTTGGAGCTGTGGACCCGGATTCTGACCCGGACCCTGATCCGGACCCTGATCCGGACCCTGATCCGGACCCTGATCCGGACCCTGACCACGACCCTGATCCAGACCTGACCTGCAAAAAAGGATTTTCTAGCATAGTTAAACTAACTTGAATTGTGCAGAGTCATCTTAAATTTTAAGACATTTTTTTGCTTGTTTCAAGATATTCATCCTGATTTATCTTATCTCGATATTACAACTTATTCTCAGCACTTTTTATATTAACTCAGTCCAGGTTAAGCCTCTTTAACTTCCTTCTCAAACCAATAAGGTGAAAAATCTTGTCATAAATACTTGAAACTCGTGTTTTCTGCTTAGAACAAGATTCATATTTCGTCTTGTTTTAAGAAAACTTGGTAAGTGAAAATTTTTTACTGCACTGGCAGAAAATTTCACTTAAAATAGGGAATTTATACCTCAAAATTTGTATTATTTTCTTTTTTTTTCTTTTTTTGCAGTGTGACCCCGGCCCCACTTTTGTTTCTTATTTCAAGTGCAAAAAGTTGCTGTTTTTCCTGTGCAGAAAGGTGTATTTTTATATTTTAAGTACAAAAAGTCTTATTCCACTGCAGATAGTTTTACTTTCAAGTGAAATTTACTTAAATCATGGTAAAACTTTCTTAATTCAAATCATTTTAACTTTTACAGCAATTTTTTGCACTTAAAATACGAAACAAAATTGAATGTTGCTTGAATTAAGAGAAAAACACTTATTCCACTGGTTGAATTGACTCAAATAAAGTTAAATGTTCTTAATTTAAGTCATTTGAACTTACACGGACATTGTTTTTCTCCAGTCTGACCCGAGGAGCTGCTGTTCCCAAACTGTGACTCTCGTACAGTCACGTTTTCCTTGTGTTTTGGTTGTTTTTAAGCAGCTTTTCTGTATTTTACCCAAACAAATGTCAGTTTCGACCTCTTTTTACTGTCAGCGGGGATCAAAATGGTCAAAAATAGGGACACTTGAGGCGTTTCTTGTATAAAACTGGGATAAATCGGTGGTTTTGTATAAATCCGTAGGCAGGTTGTGCAGTTCTGTGGCCTAAATGCCGCTGTAGAACATGTTATGGCCTAATGACAATGTGAAATATCAGTGACGCTTATTTAACCCGTATAATTATTGCTGAAACGGAGACGTGTCTGTTATCACAACCTGATTATATTTGATCTGTGATTCACTCTGTTTAAACTGTAACTTTGCTGCTGGAGGCTCCGTCAAACACTTTTTCTCCTTGGAGATGTTCCTACTTTGTCCGGAATGTTTCACAGTACGGCTTTAAACCTTTCTTTCCTTCTCCATGGAGACCAGACCAGACCAGGGTACAGTTTTTCTTTTGGTAATTTTTAACTGAAAATACAAAACTCTTCCTGAATAAATGCAAAATCGAGTGGTTTAATGTCAAACTGTGGAATATTCCAGGCAGAACAATGACGTATCTGCAGAAACAAGAAGTTACGTATGTGCAGAAACAAGAAGTTACGCAGTGCAGCTTTAAGTGACAAACTTGTGTACTCTGTTCTGTACTGGCGAGGAGCAGATCCTGGTGCTGTTGTCTGTGTGAGGAATGCAGTCGCTCCTCACTCTGCAGGCGGCTGTTCGGGCTTGTTGTGGAGCCTGAGGCAGTGTGGAGCTTTCTGGAACTGTGAGGAGCCGCGAGGAGCCGTTTAGAGCTGTGAGGAGCCGTTTAGAGCTGTGAGGAGCCGTGTGGATCTGTGAGGAGCCGTGAGGAGCTGTGTGGAGCTGTGAGGAGCCGTGAGGAGCCGTGAGGAGCCGTGTGGAGCCGTGTGGAGCCGTGAGGAGCCGTGAGGAGCCGTGAGGAGCCGTGTGGATCTGTGAGGAGCCGTGAGGAGCCGTGAGGAGCCGTGTGGAGCCGTGTGGAGCCGTGAGGAGCCGTGAGGAGCCGTGAGGAGCCGTGTGGATCTGTGAGGAGCCGTGAGGAGCCGTGAGGAGCCGTGAGGAGCCGTGTGGATCTGTGAGGAGCCGTGAGGAGTCGTGAGGAGCCGTGAGGAGCTGTGAGGAGCCATGTGGAGCCGTTTAGAGCTGTGAGGAGCCGTGTGGAGCCGTTTAGAGCTGTGAGGAGCCGTGTGGAGCCGTGAGGAGCCGTGTGGAGCTGTGTGGAGCTGTGTGGAGCTGTGTGGAGCTGTGTGGAGCTGTGAGGAGCCGTGTGGAGCCGTTTAGAGCTGTGAGGAGCCGTGTGGATCTGTGAGGAGCCGTGAGGAGCCGTTTAGAGCTGTGAGGAGCCGTGTGGATCTGTGAGGAGCCGTTTAGAGCCGTGTGGAGCCGTGTGGAGCCGTGTGGAGCCGAGTGGAGCTGTGAGGAGCCGTGAGGAGCCGTGTGGAGCCGTGAGGAGCCGTGTGGATCTGTGAGGAGCTGTGAGGAGCTGTCTGGATCTGTGAGGAGGCGTGAGGAGCCGTGAGGAGCTGTGAGGAGGCGTGAGGAGGCGTGAGGAGCCGTGAGGAGCCGTGAGGAGCCATGTGGATCTGTGAGGAGCCGTGAGGAGCCGTGAGGAGCCGTTTAGAGCTGTGAGGAGCCGTGAGGAGATGTTTAGAGCTGTGAGGAGCCGTGTGGAGCCGTTTAGAGCTGTGAGAAGCCGCGTGGAGCCGTGAGGAGCCGTGTGGAGCTGTGAGGAGCCGTGTGGAGCTGTGTGGAGCTGTGAGGAGCCGTGAGGAGCTGTGAGGAGCCGTTTAGAGCTGTGAGGAGCCGTGTGGAGCTGTATGGAGCTGTGAGGAGCTGTGAGGAGCCGTGTGGAGCTGTGAGGAGCCGTTTAGAGCCGTGTGGAGCTGTGAGGAGCCGTGAGGAGCCGTGTGGAGCCGTGAGGAGCCGTGAGGCTGTGACAGAGGCTGACCAATAGGAAAAGAGGGCGGGGATAAGTGCGTCAGAGCTTCAATAACAACAACACTGAATCACAATGGGACTTATTTATGAAAACACAGCCAAGATTTGTGTGCGTAGATTTGGTGTACGACCAAAACCAAGCCCAAAATGCACTAGAAAACGATTTTAAAGTGCTTAAAACTTAATATATTTGTTTTTTTAGAATTAGATGAGTGAAAAATGCAGTTTATGTTTTGAAGTTTGACATAAACACATTTGCTGGTGAACTGTTGTTGAGGCTACACTTTTTAAAGATTCCAAGTTCCGTCCATCCATCTTCTTCCGCTTTTTCCAGCTGGGTCGCGGGGGCCCAATCCTCACAGCCCCTGACCCCCCTGAACCCCTCTGTGGTGAGCCACAGGAGGGTGGACGTCATGGTCCTTGATGTTAGTTCAGGTGCTGCATGTTTTGGGTTGATGGGGGAAACCGGAGCCTGGAGGAAACCCATCCAGACACGGGGAGAACATGCAAACTCCACACAGAAAGGCCCGGGCGACCAAGTTGTCCAAGTTGTCACCATAAAATCATGGCTTTAAATAGACCCAGACTCACCTGCGCAGACAGACCCAGACTCACCTGCGCAGACAGACCCAGACTCACCTGCGCAGACAGACCCAGACTCACCTGCGCAGACAGACCCAGACTCGCCTGCGCAGACAGACCCAGACTCGCCTGCGCAGACAGACCCAGACTCGCCTGCGCAGACAGACCCAGACTCGCCTGCGCAGACAGACCCAGACTCACCTGCGCAGACAGACCCAGACTCCCCTGCGCAGACAGACCCAGACTCATCTGCGCAGACAGACCCAGACTCATCTGCGCAGACAGACCCAGACTCGCCTGCGCAGACAGACCCAGACTCGCCTGCGCAGACAGACCCAGACTCGCCTGCGCAGACAGACCCAGACTCATCTGCGCAGACAGACCCAGACTCACCTGCGCAGACAGACCCAGACTCGCCTGCGCAGACAGACCCAGACTCACTTTTACGTCGAATTAACAGTGACAGTGTAAAAAAGACGTAAGGCAGGAAATGTTGTTTGTGGAGGTAATATTAGTTATTTTTTTTGTTTGTTTTTCGTCCACTGATACGGAGGTTGGTGGTTCAAATCCCACTCTCGACATGAGCATCACTGATCAGTTCACCGGTGTGTGAATGTGTTTGTTGATCTAAAGCGTTTTTCAGCCTTGAAGATGTAAAAACGCTGTATAAAAACGTGACCGCGCTGCATAAACGCAGTAATATTTGTGTAAATCTGAGCTGATGCCCCCTCAGTGTCCCCACCCCGACCCTGACCCTGTGTTTGTGCCCCAGGTGAGCCGCCCCAGGGACCCATCATCTCCGACATCTCAGTGAAGCGAGGTCAGTGTCTCCTGCTCCTCCACACTCTCTGTTCTCTCTGTTCTCCTGCTGATGGTTCCCTGTTCTCCAGCAGGTCCCAGTGCTCCGGGAGAAGATGGCGGGGGTCAGCAGGGGGTGGTGAAGAGGGTCAGCGCCCTCTTCTCCTCCTTCCGCAAAGGAAAGAAAGGCCGTGAGTGTCCAGAGGTCGGGACGTATTTACCCGGATTAACTGTGGGCGAGGTTCAGGTTCTAGGACCAGATCTGATCATAAAGATGGAGACCAAACTGATCCCGGGACTAAACCGGGACTAAACCAGATCTTAAACCTGGACTAAACTGGGACTAAATTAGGATCTAAACCTGAACTAAACCGGGACGAAACTGGGACGAAACTGGGACTAAATCAGGACTAAACCAGGACCAAAGTAGATCTTAAACCAGGGCTAAACCAGGAACTAAACCCGGGACTAAACCGAGACTAAACCAAGAAATAAACTGGGATTAAGATGGGACTAAACCAGGACAAAACCCTGAATTAAACCAAGATTACACCAGGATGAAAGCAGGACCCAACGAGGACTAAACCAGGACTAAACCAGGAGCTAAACGAGAGTTAAATCGGGACTAAATTGGAACTAAACCGGGACTAACCCCAGGACTAAACCAGGACTGAACCAGGACTAAACCAGAAGCTAAACCAGAGTTAAAACCAGGACTACACCAGAGTTTAAATTGGGACTAAATCGGGACTAAATCAGGACTAAACCCAGGACTAAACCAGGAGTAAAACCCAGGACTAAACCAGAACTAAACCAGGATTAAACTGGGACTAAACCAGGACAAAACCCTGAATTAAACCAAGATTACACCAGGATGAAAGCAGGACCCAACGAGGACTAAACCAGGACTAAACCAGGAGCTAAACGAGAGTTAAATCGGGACTAAATTGGAACTAAACCGGGACTAACCCCAGGACTAAACCAGGACTGAACCAGGACTAAACCAGAAGCTAAACCAGAGTTAAAACCAGGACTACACCAGAGTTTAAATTGGGACTAAATCGGGACTAAATCAGGACTAAACCCAGGACTAAACCAGGAGTAAAACCCAGGACTAAACCAGAACTAAACCAGGATTAAACTGGGACTAAACCAGGACAAAACCCTTAATTAAACCTAGATTAAACCAGGATTAAACCAGGGCGAAACCAGGACCCAACGAGGACTAAACCAGAGCTTAAACCAGGACTAAACTGGACTAAACCAGGACTAAACCAGGACTAACCCTCTATTTTGCTGTTGTCTGTGCAGGGGCCAAAGATTCGGAGCCGCCGGAGCCCCTGGGGCCCCTGGTGGAGGACCGGCAGCAGCGTTACGCCAGCGGACAGTACTTCTTCGAGTACCTGGTGGTGGTCAGTCTGAAGAAGGGCACAGAGCCGGGCAGCTACGAGCCGCAGATCTCCTACCAGTTCCCCAAGGTCTGTGAGGGACACGAGACACTTTTCTGATGGGAATTCACCTGGAGTCGTGTTTTGTTTCATTCAAACGTTCGTCTTTCTGCGTCTCCAAAGCTTAAAGTTGAACTCTGTCACGTTTGAAGTTAAAGTCCGTTTCTAGAGGAGGTGGAATTCTATCAGAAGCCAAAAAAACGGCACAGATCAGTGTTTCCTCGGTGGAGATCTCACTGTGGCAGTGAGTCTGTCAAGGCAAGAAACCAGTGTAGTGATGGGGGCAAGTTCTGAACTTCCACGTAAAACGACCATTTGCTTCAGACTGAAGAAGCTTAACTCCACTTTAACCCATCTGACAACAGCCACGAGTCTAACAAACAAAACGCTCTGCCTGGTTCACTCATTAGTGTCTGGAAACGTTAGAAAACAACTTTATAAGCACCTCACACTTCCCTCTGCTGATTTCCCACTGCACAGGCCAAAACCCAAAAGGATTCCACCACCTCTAGCGACGGACTTTAGCTTCCAACGGGCCCGAGTTTAACTTTAAAATGTTCTGTTCCACCTCGTTTGTCATTTTGTTTGTCTCCTCCAAGACTCGAGGAGGAAAGATTCTAACGGTGATCAGAAGCTGGGGGAATATTACCGCTTTAATCACGGTGACAGAAAACAGGCTCCATAAATAGACGTGTTTATAGAACGTGAGTCAGGCCGAGTGCAGCGGAACAGTCCAAAGTCGGACGGGAGGAAATGGGGATTTAGTTTGTCTGAGAGTCTCCAAAACTACAGGTTCCTCTGAGCTGTTCTGTGCATTTTTACTGATCTGATTCTGATTCGTTTTTACTTTGAGTTTGTGCCAAGAGAGAAATAATCACACACATATTACATACACATTGTAAACAACAGAAAAGCTCATTTTACTGCTGCCTTTTACTGGAACGGGGTTTAAATGAGACTTTTGTGTGTGTCTGTCTAGTTATTTATCTTTCTACAGAGCTTAACAAATTTAGCACCTTTCATGAAAACATAAATAACTTCAGTTTATCCAAAACCTGTTTCAGATGAACAGTTTCATTGTTCTTCATGAAGAAAATGACCAGTCGGAATAACAAAATTGTCCTTGTTGACAAATAATACCCAAAAATGTGAATATTTAGTGTGAGATAACAGCTGCATTCTTATTGTTTTTATGTGTTTTGCAAAGTCTCTTTTGGTAGTTCCAAATAGTTTCAGTTGTTCCCAGAGACTTTGGTGATATTTTTGGAAAACATTAAACTATTTTAGCATTAAAGATCTGATTTTGATAAAAAGATCTTTCATAAACTGGAGGATGAACCATTATAGAAACAAAAAAAGATCTTTTGGTCACAGAAATACTGTTAAATTACGTATGGCAGCAGCAAACACATTTGTTAAACTCTGTAGATTAAACTGCCCCTGTTCATGACATAGTTTCAAAAATTCCAAAATTCTGTGTTTGCTTCTGTACATTGATGATGAAACGTTACAAATATTTACATACAGTAAAATAAATGACACACTCTGTGTACTTAATATAGTTTTAACCTAGTTTCTTTATTTTTTTTGTGTTTTTGTGTTTGTATTCTGATCGTACAAACTAATAATAACGATAAAGAAGCACAGAAGTTTATCATTGGCGACGGGTAGAGTTCAATTTGTCAACTGGACAAGAGTTTTAGGTAGAAGACGTTTCGCCGCTCGTCCGAGCTGCTTCTTCAGCTCTGGTCAGACGCTGGAGACGCTGACTTATATCTGCCTGACAGAGGGAGGAGTTAGATCCCCCAATTACTTAGAAACTCACCTTATTTGATTAGAGTTTCTGTTGTAGCTCGGCCTATAGAAACAGACTTGGGCTGGGGTCAGATCAGCAGAATCATACAGGGACATAATGGGGTGCGTAGGTCAGGCCCAGAGGTGTGAATACCCCATTCTGACCCTGTATGATTCTGCTAATCTGACCCCACCCCAAGTCTGTTTCTACAGGTCAGTTTTAGGTAGAAGACGGCGAAACGTCTTCTACCTAAAACTTTTGTCCAGCTGACAAATTGAACTCTACCCTTTGGATTCTACCTGGACGAATGAGGGATTCTACACACAGAAGTTTATTGTTTATGATCTTAGCAAAATGAGAATGAAGAATCAAAGAATTTTATTTTTCCGTTTATAGTCGTACAAACTAATAATAAAGTTAACAAAATGTGTAAAATCCATCAGTCGCCCAGGAAGAATCCAGGGGCAAAGGAGAAATTAAATTTGTCAACTGGACAAAGTTTGTTTGGTTAAATACGTTCCTCAGCTCATCCAAACTGCTGCTTCTCCCAGAACTGAAGAGGCTGTTTGGATGAGCTGAGGAACGGATTCGACCAAATAAACTTTGTCCAGTTGACAAATTAAATTCCTCCGTTTGCCAATGTTAACGAAGGCACAAAAGTTTATGATTGTACTGTCTCTGTGTATGTTTGTCACCACAGCAATGCTCGTGCTAATGTTTGTGCTAATGCTCGTGCTAATGTTTGTGCTAATGCTTGTGCTGATGTTCGTGCTAACATTCGTGCTAACATTCGTGCTAATGTTCGTGCTAATGTTTGTGCTAACGTTCGTGCTAATGTTTGTGCTAATGTTTGTGCTAACGTTCGTGCTAACGTTCGTGCTAATGTTTGTGCTAACGTTCATGCTAACGTTCGTGCTAATATTCGTGTTAACGTTCGTGTTAACGTTCGTGCTAACGTTCGTGCTAACGTTCGTGCTAACGTTCGTGCGAACATTCGTGCTAACGTTCGTGCTAAAGTTCGTGCTAATGTTCGTGCTAATGTTTGTGCTAATGTTCATGCTAACATTCATGCTCTCTCTGTTCTTTCAGAGGGACGGGATGGGCCGCTCTCAGAGAGAGGAGGAGGAGAAGATCCTGAAGGCCATCACGCTCTTCTGTTTCCCAGAGGGCATAAACTGGGCTCCTCTGACCGAATACCACAGGTACTCGCGCTTTTTCACCAAGAAACGAGAGCACATTCCCCCGATTTTAGCGTCGCTGCGCCGACTTCCAGTTCGTTTTAGAGCTGATTTTGAGATTTTATTGTTTGTTTTTCAAGCTTTGAATGAACTGGCCCCACGTTATATCTCAGATCTCATCCAGATTTACACCCCTGTGCGTTCTGAGGTCCAAGGTCCAGCTTATAGGGCCTTAAAACAAGACTTAAAACTTAAAACCAGGAGGACAGGACCTTCTCTGTGGCTCTGGAACGTTCTGCGCCCAAACATCCCCCACAGTGAAGAGTTTTAAGTCTCGTCTTAAGACCCACTTCTCCTCTCTAAACTCCTTTGCCAGTAAAACGTGCTGTAGAAATGAAGTGGATTTGGATTTTTGGATTAGGTTGTGCTGCTGTGTTTCAGTGAGACCTTCTCCTTCGTCCTGACGGAGATCGACGGGAGCAGGAGGAACGGCTACTGCAGGAGGCTGCTGGTCAGTACTGTCCCTCACACACAAGGAAAACTGAGCAAAATGAGCAAAAATATCAATATATCGAAATATTCTGATGCTAAACTTAGTGATACAGTCTCGATATCGTGGGCTGCTGTATCGATATCTGTTGCCAAGAGTATTTTTTGGTGTTGTTTAGTGTAGACTGTATAAATAAAGACCTGAGCGTCCTTTATGTGTGTCGTGTGTTCAGCCCGGGGGGAAAGGAGCGCGTCCTCCAGAGGCCTACTGCATCCTCAGCCGAGTGGCCTGTTTCGGACTCTTCTCTAAGGTAAGATCACAGACGGGAAGGAAACGTTCACAGCTAAACCTTCAAAAACCAGAGAGAGACTATTAATCCTGAGGGAAACTGAAGTTTTGTTGTGCGTCTCAGTCCGTTTGTGTCTGCGTCAGGGCAGTTCGAGGAGAGGAAAAGCCAAAAGTGTCTCTCCTCTGTGTCCTGCAGTGTCACAGCAGCCTCCAGGGGGCGCCAGGCGAACACAGCGGGAAAGGCTTCGTTCTTTACTCCGCTCTGGTGTTTCGGTCGGTGTTGAAATGGCTCATTCAGTCAAAGTGTTTCCTCTGGAAGGTCTTCTGCCACATTTGCTGCCACAGTGAGATCTCCGCCGAGGAAACACTGATCTGTGCTGTTTTTTAGCTCCTGACAGAATTCCACCATTTTTTTTTCACTGCGAATTTTACACTCTGAATTTTGACTTGGTAAATTTGAGGACTTGAAACTATTTGTGCATTTTAAAGGATATTGACAATGAAATTTTAGATAATGATTCATTTGAACTCTTGTATTTATGGAATTACTTTAGATTGTTTTAATGATGAATTGGGTGGTGGTTATTTTAAGGAGACTCTGTTAATGATGAAATCGCTGGAATATAAATAGTTTCTTTAATGTATTTTGTAAACGCCCGAGAAATGTAGATGGAAAAAGGGGCCTGGAGCTAAATCTGGCACAGAGCGTCTTTTCTCTCTGATTTTAACGTTTTCTGTGCACCGTCCTTGTTTTGAATGAATAAACAGAATATTTAAAAGGCGAAATTTGTATTTTGAATAATAAATAAACACTTAAAATTTCCAGGAACTAAAATTCAGAATAAAAAGTTCAGATTCCAAATGTGCAGAAACGAATGTGAACGTGTGATGAGAAAGTGCAGACCCCAGACGCAGAGTGAAGCGCCTGAGATTGAAAACGCCTGAGCTCAAAGCGGAACACGAACCGCAGACTGAAGCTGAGCACCTCTGCTTCCTGTCTGCACAAAAACCACTCGTGACGATAGTTACTTCACCTCTGATCGCACTTTTGTTTAGCCGGGGCTGAAATAACCCTTCACTTCTGCACAGGTTTAGATGCCTCCTGTTGTTTTGGGTAAAGCTGCACTGAGTTTTTACTCTGAAAGTGCATTTTTAAACAGGTGCTTCAGTACTTTTACTTTTTAGTCGTCTTTTGCTCCTGTATTTGTACTTTTACTTAAATCTCTGTAACCAGGTCTAAACCAGGTCTAAACCAGGTCTAAACCAGGTCTAAACCAGGTCTAAACCAGGTCTAAACCAGGACTAAACCAGGACTAAACCAGGACTAAACCAGGACTAAAATGGATCTAAAACAGGCCTAAAACAGGTCTAAAACCAGGACTAAAGCAGGTCTAAACCAGGTTTAAACCAGGACTAAACTAGGACTAAACCAGGACTAAACCAGGACTAAACCAGTACTAAAATGGATCTAAAACAGGCCTAAAAGAGGTCTAAAACCAGGACTAAAGCAGGTCTAAACCAGGTCTAAACCAGGTCTAAACCAGGTCTAAACCAGGACTAAACCAGGACTAAACCAGGTCTAAACCAGGTCTAAACCAGGTCTAAACCAGATCTCAACCAGGTCTAAACCAGGTCTAAACCAGGACTAAACCAGGACTAAACCAGGACTAAACCAGGACTAAACCAGGACTAAACCAGATCTCAACCAGGACTAAACCAGGACTAAACCAGGACTAAACCAGGTCTAAACCAGGTCTAAACCAGGTCTAAACCAGGACCTTTACTAGTACAATACCAGGACTAAAACGGGACTAAAACAGACCTAAACCAGGACTAAAATGGATCTAAAACAGGCCTAAAACAGGTCTAAAACCAGGACTAAAGCAGGTCTAAAGCAGGTCTAAACCAGATCTCAACCAGGTCTAAACCAGGTCTAAACCAGATCTCAACCAGGACTAAACCAGGACTAAACCAGGTCTAAACCAGGTCTAAACCAGGTCTAAACCAGGTCTAAACCAGGTCTAACCCAGGTCTAAACCTAACTTTTCTGTTGGGGGTCAGTCACCTGCTTGTTTCCATGGATACGCCACTGCTTTGTCTGGAATGTTCCGCAGTGTGACTTTAAACAGCTCGACTTTACATTTATTCAATCACAGGCGGTTTTAAAGCTCAGAAATACCTCGAAAAACAGACATAGTTCTGACTGTGTGAGCGGGCGTCGCCTCTCCACAGATCTGACCTGGAACTTGGTCTGGTTTGGTCTCCATGAAGGTAGAAAGGTTTAATGCCGTACTGCGGGACATTGCAGACAAAGCAATAAGCAGCTTTAAGTCGTTGATAATGTGAATAACAGTGACATGACACAACTGAATCCCCACACTGAATATCGGGTATCGGTAAAGTATCGGTGTGAGTATCGGACTTAAAAAAACTGGACCAGACGTTTTTCGTCTGCTGGTTTTATGAGGTAAACGTGGAGACAGCAGAGCCTGTGCCCGCCCTTTACAAACACTTATTTCTTCACGTATCTCCACTGAAACGGAGCAAAGCATCATGGTCTATGTAGTTCCCTCTGTTGTTTTGAGCTATTTCTGCATCAGAACTGTTCATTTAAGCAAAGAGACTTGGGATTCGATCTATCACAATATATCGAATGGGCTTTACAGTGTGTTTAAGTTAAATATGAGCCTGTGGGATAATATCAGAATATACCTGTGACTCAAATAAGTCAAATTTAGTTTATTAATCAAACAATCAAGATGAAGACTGAGCTTATTGTGTCTTTACTATGTAACAATAATGTAAATCTGGTGCTCTGGTCAAAGGTCCCAATAATCTGGAGCATCACAATATATCGAATCCCAAGTCTCTTTGCTTAAATGAACAGTTCTGATGCAGAAATAGCTAAAACAAAACAGAGGGAACTACATAGACCATGATCCTTTGCTCCGTTTCAGTGCAGACGACATGAAGAAACATCTTCATTCTGTGGATTAAGTCTGTGAAGTATTTTTAGAGGAAAAAGTCACAGATTCACAGTTTTATATTGTAATAAATCCGGTACGGAGAGATGGAGGTGGAATATGAACGAACGAAAGAGAGAACCAAAATGAAGGAAAGAATTAAAGAACAAAAGAAAGAAAGAATGAAAAATAAAGAAAAAATGAAAGAAAGAATGACCAAACAAAGGAAGGAAATAAAGAACAAAAAAGAAAGAATGAAAGAAATCTGGTCCAGAGAGATTTGGATTTCGTTCGACAATAAATGTACCAAACGACTGAAGCGTTTTAGAGTCGGTCTGTTCTTCTGTAGAATATCGTGATATAATGAACTTTCCCACGATGTGGTGATAAATATCGCACCGTGAGGTTCAGACTGTGACCGTATCTGGACCCTTGGATGTCATTACTCCCCTAAACTTTACCCTTTATTCCTTTGAATATTCCATCAGCAAGAGGAAACAAACAGATCAGTAACAGTGCAGTAAAGTACAACAGTAGAGTCATGATTCCTGTATCTGCCCAGAGTTAAACATGTAGACGTCTGTTCTGAAGGACACAGTGGTACACACAGCTTCAGGTTACAGTGGTACACACAGCTTCAGGTTACAGTGGTACACACAGCTTCAGGTTACAGTGGTACACACAGCTTCAGGTTACAGTGGTACACACAGCTTCAGGTTACAGTGGTACACACAGCTTCAGGTTACAGTGGTACACACAGCTTCAGGTTTTCTGTACAGCTGGTCCACAGCTCCTCCCCTTTCACACACTGAATTTCCTAATATTTGTTCTGATTTTCTTTTTGATAAACGTTCCTCTCAGCTCACGTTTGCTATTTCGGATTCTGAACACACAGTTCTGCTCATAAGTTCACAGACGCCGGCAGAATTTGATTGATTTCTTGTTCATCTTTCAGAGAATATGAATGAAAACACAAACACTTTTCTTTCACTTGTGGTTGGTGCTTCTTGGGTGAAGCTGTTTATTATCAAACACCTGTGTTTCCTCTTTTTAAATCATAATGAGACAGAAACTACACAAATGACCCAGTGAAGCTGGAGTCTTTTGTGACAGTTGTGGATGAGTTCTTTTCTCTGGTGGTGAAGCTGCTCGTTCTTCTGGGCAAAAGGCTCCGGTTCCTGTAAATTCTTGGGCTCTTGTCTGAACTGCAGCTTGAGATCCACTCCAGAACCTTCACTTTATCCTCCAGAACCTTCACTTTATTCTCCAGAACCTTCACTTTATCCTCCAGAACCTTCACTTTATTCTCCAGAACCTTCACTTTATTCTCCAGAACCTTCACTTTATTCTGTAGAACCTTCACTTTATCCTCCAGAACCTTCACTTTATTCTCCAGAACCTTCACTTTATTCTCCAGAACCTTCACTTTATTCTGTAGAACCTTCACTTTATCCTCCAGAACCTTCACTTTATTCTGTAGAACCTTCACTTTATTCTCCAGAACCTTCACTTTATTCTGCAGAACCTTCACTTTATTCTGCAGAACCTTCACTTTATTCTCCAGAACCTTCACTTTATTCTCCAGAACCTTCACTTTATTCTGCAGAACCTTCACTTTATTCTCCAGAACCTTCACTTTATTCTCCAGAACCTTCACTTTATTCTGCAGAACCTTCACTTTATTCTGCAGAACCTTCACTTTATTCTCCAGAACCTTCACTTTATTCTGCAGAACCTTCACTTTATTCTCCAGAACCTTCACTTTATTCTCCAGAACCTTCACTTTATTCTGCAGAACCTTCACTTTATTCTCCAGAACCTTCACTTTATTCTGCAGAACCTTCACTTTATTCTCCAGAACCTTCACTTTATTCTCCAGAACCTTCACTTTATTCTGCAGAACCTTCACTTTATCCTGCAGAACCTTCACTTTATTCTGCAGAACCTTCACTTTATTCTCCAGAACCTTCACTTTATTCTGCAGAACCTTCACTTTATTCTCCAGAACCTTCACTTTATTCTGCAGAACCTTCACTTTATTCTCCAGAACCTTCACTTTATTCTCCAGAACCTTCACTTTATTCTCCAGAACCTTCACTTTATTCTGCAGAACCTTCACTTTATTCTCCAGAACCTTCACTTTATTCTCCAGAACCTTCACTTTATTCTCCAGAACCTTCACTTTATTCTGCAGAACCTTCACTTTATTCTGCAGAACCTTCACTTTATTCTGCAGAACCTTCACTTTATTCTGCAGAACCTTCACTTTATTCTGCAGAACCTTCACTTTATTCTGCAGAACCTTCACTTTATTCTGCAGAACCTTCACTTTATTCTGCAGAACCTTCGCTTTATTCTGCTGGAGCCAGTGACAGCTCCTCTTTGTGTTTTGGATCATGTTGAAATATCCCAGTACGTCCCATGTGCAGCTTCTGGACCAACAAGTCATCAGTTCTGCCTAAACTCATGAGCACAACTGTTTTCTGTAATGATTTTGACAAGAGATTGAACATGATTTTCAAAAAGGTCAATTAAATGTCAGAGTTTGAAGGTTTATAAATAATGCATTAGTTGATGATGTGATTTTGCTCTCATTGCCTTTATTGTGAGGTAAAGATTGGCTCAGTCTTGTATGTACTGCTCCACATCCTCATGAGTCAGTCGTGTATATTGTGTAATGTGAGGCTGTTACATCTCTGCACCGAAGCAGAGATGTTATTTCGCGCTGACGTCACTCTTGTGTTTTTGGCTGCTGTTCTCCTCTGATAACCGTCTGCATATCAGATGTCGGAGGTGGTGCATTTTCACAGAACAGGGTGTGGTTCTGTAGATAATACCTGACCTTTTCTGAGCTCGACCTGCAGCGTTGTGCGTCTGAACCGCTGGGAAATGTTTAAAAATAAAAACATGAATGGTGCAGACAGAGTTCCGGGTCAGATCTGTGGAGCTGTGGCCCTGTCGGACCCGTTCGTGTGTGAATGGCGTCGGGTTCTGTGTGTTCTTTTGTTCTTGACGTCCTTTATACCTGATCTAAAGTGCTTTGTTTGCTTTGGCCTTAGAAAAGGAGCTTGACTTTGAGCCTGTTTCTCTCTTCAGTTTCCCTCTGCACATAAACCCGCCCTCGGCTTTGTCTTTTGTCCCGTGTGAGAAAGTCCCACAGAGATTTGACTTTAGTGGAGTTTTAATTGGCAAAAAAACACGTATAATCTTTAAAAGTCGCATAGATATTACGGAAAAGTGCATCTTGGGAGTTTAAGTCGTGTTGGAATGTCTCAAAAACAGAGCTGGAGATGTGGTTTAAACCAGGACTAAACCAGGACTAAACCAGGTGTAAACCAGGACTAAACCAGGACTAAACCAGGTCTAAACCAGGTCTAAACCAGGTCTAAACCAGGTGTAAACCAGGTGTAAACCAGGTCTAAACCAGGTCTAAACCAGGACTAAACCAGGACTAAACCAGGACTAAACCAGGACTAAACCAGGACTAAACCAGGACTAAACCAGGACTAAACCAGGACTAAACCAGGACTAAACCAGGTCTAAACCAGGACTAAACCAGGACTAAACCAGGTGTAAACCAGGACCTATACTAGTACTAAACCAGGTGTAAACCAGGACCTATACTAGTACTAAACCAGGACTAAAATGGGTCTAAACCAGGCCTAAACCAGGACTAAACCAGGACTAAAATGGGTCTAAACCAGGTTTAAACCAGGACTAAACCAGGTCTAAACCAGGGCTAAACTAGAACTATACCAGGACTATACCGGGACTATACCAGGACTATACTGGGACTAAAACGGGACTAAAACAGGATTAAAACGGGTCTAAACCAGTTCCACCTTGTGATGTCATGAAGTGGTCATTTCTCCTTTTCTCTTCAGTTCAGTCGAGTTCGACGACTCCAGGACTGAAATGATCCAAATGATTCTAGTGAAGGTGGAGTTTAAAAACACTGTGGAGCACTTCCCGTATCACCACGCGATGACATCACGAGGTGGAACAGAGCGTTTGTTTGTTTTTTTCTGTTTGAGAGAAGAACTCGGCCTAAATGTGCAGGTTTGTGCGTTAAACGTGTGACACAGGAACGACTGAGGAGAACTCCGTGAATGATCCTCAGGTGTGTTTGTGTAGCTCTGGGCACATGTGGGGACCTGCCTCCTCTACGGGACGTGTGTGAACTTCTGCCCGAACTAAAAAAACCAGAGCACATTCCCCTGACTTTAGCACCGCTGCGTCGACTTCCACTTCATTTTACGTAGAGCTGATTTTAAGATTTTATTGTCGTTTGTTTTGAAGGTTTTGCCTCACGTTACGTCTCGGACCTCCTCCCTGAAGTCGCCCCGTCAAACTAAACCTGCACAAAAACTGTGTCAATCGTTTGTGCTGCAAAAAGTTTTGTTTGCGCTTCTTTAGTTTTGGAGAAATTAACGATTCTTTTACAGGTCAAATTGGGGTCGGCCCCACAGGAAGCTTCAAAACTGTGTCAATCGTTTGTATTTGGTTTGTGCTGTTTTGTGCTGTGACAGTTTCATTTGTGTGAGTTTATTTCTAAAATTATTCATTATTATTTCTGTGGAAAAGTCTGTGTTATTCTATAAAATCTGAATCAAAAGCAAATGACTAAAGACTGAAACAGACTTTTCCTCAGCCTCAGGTCGTTTCTCTTCACTAGTTTTGTGGAGTTTGTCTCCGTCAGCTGAGCAGAAATGACGTCCTGTAATTACCACAGAAATAATAATGAAGAATTTTAGAAATAAACTCACACAAATGAAACTGTCACAGCACAAAACAGCACAAACCAAATACAAACGTTTGACATCATTTTCTTCCTGTTTTGAGGCTGTTTCACATTCTGAGGTTCTGGACGACGTCATCGACCGAAAATAAAACTGTGAATATCTGAAGAACCAGAATCACACAAACTGAACTTTCTGCAGCACAAACGATGGACAGTTTTTGTGCAGGTTTGTGTTTGATGAGGCGACTTCACGCAGGTTCTCGGACCTCATCCAGATTTACACCCACGTGTGATCTGAGGCCCGAGGGCTGCAGCTCGTGGGGCCGCAGACGACGTTCACACTGAAACTAATCACCGTATCAGCGCATTGGAAACGATTTGTATCCAAACACGTCGTGTCTGGATCACCTGAAACGTGAGTCACATGACTCGGCTGGCGTCACGTGGGCGGTAAAAACAAGGAAGTGACGCTCCGTGTCGTGAAGTTGCCGTAGTTCTGTTTGTTTATTTCTTAAATATGGGACGGTGCACATGAATCGACACGTGTAAATGTGCCAGAGTCGCCGTGCAGGATCATTTTCATCCATAGTCCCACTGGCAGGATGATGCAAGACAAAAAACAGGACATAGGCACAAAAACCTTCAGTCCATCACACGACAAACACATTAAAGATCAGTGAATATTAATGTTAAACGTATTAGTGAAATGAGAACATGCTAAAAGCTCTCACAGCACATAGACTAAAGACACAATCACACACAGAGACATTTGCTGTGATGTTAAAACACAGGTTCTATGGAAGTTTCGAGCCGAGGAAAACCGTCTTTTCAGGGACCGACGCTGTTTCCCGTTTGTTTAAACTGTTTTCCACAAAAGCGTCACATGATCAATGTCACAAACCAGCGAATCAGGAAGGAGCAGGTCACAGTGACGTGGCCCAATAAGGACGAGAACTCGAGTATCAGCGTTTTCAGGCGTCCACACGGTGCCGGATCAGATCTGTGCCGAGGCGAGTCAGTGGGAGCTGCGTCTCCAGATCGTTTTGTCTCCGGAGCCGTTTTCCATCGGATCAGTGTGAACGAACTCTGCATCCACAACGAAAACGAAAATACGAACGAGTGTGAACGAGGCCTTAGACGAGACTTAAAACTTAAAACCAGGAGGACGGGACCTTCTCTGTGGCCCCAAAGCTCTGGAACGTTCTGCCCCACGTCCCAACAGCGCCCCCCAGAGTGTTTTAAGTCTCGTCTTAAGACCCAGTTTTATTCTTTGGCTTTAACACTGCGAGTCGTGTGATCCTCTGTGTCTTTTATTTATTATGTATTTCACTTTTTTTTTTACTATTTTATGATTTTTTTTTATGGTTTTGCTTTTATTTGATTTGACTTTGATTTGATTTGGTTTTATTGTTTTAGCTCTGGTAAATTTGAGTCATTTACCTTTTGGTTTCAGATCTTTGACGAGGTGGAGAAGCGGCGGCAGATCTCCATGGCGATGATCTACCCGTTTATGCAGAAGCTCCGTGAGGCGGCGTTTCCCGCCCCAGGAAACACTGTGGAGATCAAGAGCTTCATCCCCGAGTCCGGGACCGAGGTCAGTGTCCTGAGATGAGGGTCTGAGGGTCTGAGGGTCTGACCGCTGTGAGGGTCTGACCGCTGTGAGGGTCTGAGGGTCTGACCGCTGTGAGGGTCTGACCGCTGTGAGGGTCTGAGGGTCTGACCGCTGTGAGGGTCTGACCGCTGTGAGGTGCTGTGTGTGCTTTTGTAGGGCCGTCATCGATTAATTTTTTAAATTCCACAGTTCATCAGGATTAATCACATATTGAATCGCATGTTTAAAATTGTTATTTTGCATTTTAAGACCGTTTTAAAGCCGTAACGTGAAGCAGTTCTGTTTATTACGCGTTATTTCCATTTCCGTGTGATCATCACGGGTCTGAAACAGGAGTTTGGACCTGAGGCTCTGGGCTGTGGCTCCGGTCGCTGCTCTGGGGGTTTCACCTGGAGGAGTCACTGAGGGCGATTTCACACCACAGTTTATTTGGTCCACACCAGGAAATACAATTATTATGCAGCCTATAGGCTCCAGTGTGGCCCTTTCACACAGGTCCGGGCCTCAGGTCCGGGCTGCGGGCCTCAGGTCCGGGCTCTGTGCCTCAGGTCCGGGCTCTGGGCCTCAGGTCCGGGCTGCGGGCCTCAGGTCCGGGCTCTGGGCCTCAGGTCCGGGCTGCTCTGGTTCCACAGTCGTGCTTATGGACAGTAGAACAAACCCAGTTTGGTTCATTATCATTAGTTCTGAGGTTCTTCTTCCCGGGGAAAGCACGGAACACTTCCTGCTCCAGCCTGAGCCTGAACCAGAGCTGAGCATCGCGTCAGAGACAAAAGGAGAACTTTAATCACGACTAAAAAAAAGAGCTCGCATTAAGGATTGAATTAACCTAATGGTGCTTAACACGCCAACGTTGACCTGTTGTTTTGTATTTAAACTTTGTGGCAGTTTGTCTGGACTTCAGTTTATTCAGTCAAACACGTTTCACAGCTCCTCCTGTTCCTTCAGCTCTGCTCAGAGTCAAACACGTTTCACAGCTCCTCCTGATCCTTCAGCTCTGCTCAGAGTCAAACACGTTTCACAGCTCCTCCTGATCCTTCAGCTCTGCTCAGAAGCAGCTGGACAAACGTATTGGACTAAATAAACTTTAGTCCAGATGAAGATTTGAATTCCTCCTTTTGCTGTGATTCTGCCTGAGCGACTGAGGACTTTACACAGTTAAACTGTGTCGTGTTTCCTGGACTCACTGATCAAACTCATCATTTTTATTACTTCTGTTATTGTTTTATTATAAATGTGACACAGAAATAAAACCTCCGCTGTGTGTTTGGGTTTAGGGAGGGCGACCGAAGAGCAGAGCTGTGTGTTTATGTATGTGTGTGTGTTTTATGTGTGTGTTTTATATGTGTGTGTGTGTGTATGTGTGTTTTATGTGTGTGTGTGTGTGT